>JACTAT010000055.1:0-70000 GCA_014526335.1 Chrysaora quinquecirrha | reverse complement strand
GAACAAATTGAAGCGTCACAGCCAGGGTTGAGGTTTCGATTAGTTAACCTTTTCCTGAGACCCTAGCGACTGGCGTTAATACGCCATTTCAACTTCAACTTAAAACTTTTTAATAAGAGGGATAGTGATCGTTCCAAAATTGTTACTTTATCCAATGATTCAGAGAGTTTTGAATTTTGAGAACATTCGTGTTCTTTAACAGCACATTTAAAACCTTTCTTATTTTTTTCTTTTGTTTCAAAAGTTTCAAGTGCACCACGAGGCTTGCGTGCTGTTTCGGTGACTGCTTCACAGATCAAAATCGAATGGCATCAATCTGAGAGAATATATGGTATTCTTAATGGATACAAAGTTTGCGAAAGCGGTAAGAATTTAGTACCTCTTATTATAGACCTTTTCGAATTTTGGGGATTTAAGAGGAGTTTTATTATAGAGACTTGAGAAAAAGCCAGAAAATGCTCTGCTTTTTGCCAGTCAGGAGGGTATAATAGAGGAAGGAAAAGATCTAGAAGTTTAAGTTTTAACAAATGACATGACTGACTGACTGACTGACTGACTGACTGACTGACTGACTGACTGACTGACTGACTGACTGACTGACTGACTGACTGACTGACTGACTGACTGACTGACTGACTGACTGACTGACTGACTGACTGACTGACTGACTGACTGACTGACTGACTGACTGACTGACTGACTGACTGACTGACTGACTGACTGACTGACTGACTGACTGACTGACTGACTGACTGACTGACTGACTGACTGACTGACTGACTGACTGACTGACTGACTGACTGACTGACTGACTGACTGACTGACTGACTGACTGACTGACTGACTGACTGACTGACTTAATATAAGGCAAAATTTGACTTACCTAGCTCTCTATTATCTATCATTTGATCAACTTCTTTATCATTTTAATGACTGATAAATTCGTAGCTTATAGAATTATTTTTCTTTTCTGCAGCGTGTACTGACGAATCCATCCATCAGTCAATCCTACAGAAAGGAGGCTCACAAAACTCTTGAAAATCTTCTGCTTCAAACTCCAGAGAAGCCGAAACTGCAAGGTAGATGTTTTAATGCTTTATTTGTCACAATTTCTTTTCAGTAATTTCTATTTAATGAAACTGTGTTATATGGTCAACTTCTTCGAACTGTTGCCCTACAGACTGATACCATTATATGTATCATTATTTTGCTGTAGTTCTTGATGCACACTCCATCTTAATAAGCTGGGATGAAGTTGTACCGAGAAGCGGATTGCCAGTGACTTATGGTCTCTATGCCGGTAAGTGCTTATTGCTTATTTCTGTGAAATCCATCATTCTGTACTTGTCTTTTCTTTTTTATCCATGATTTGGATCATGTTACGAATCTTCATATCCTTGGTACTCATTTGACGTTCTCGGAATGATGGAAAGCTAAATCCAGACGGAATGACTGACTGGAATCAGTTGGCAACTAATCGTGGTAGTAGACTTGAACCTGTCCAACTTTTTGGATCTATGCGCCGACTTACACCGACTAGTTGCCTTCACCTTGGAGCTAAATGCGAGAGTGTTTATGTCAACCAGTTTGAAAACTTTCTTTCAGCTGTATTTTTCTGTATTTTTAGGCGATGAGATGATTTACGAGGGGGAAGAAACGAGCTTTATATTTACTGAATTGGATGAAATGACTCGATATGAATTCAAAATACGTGCGTGGACTGATGAAGATGAGGAGAGTGCTTTTAGCGACATGTCTTCAGCTACAACGTTCAGGGCAGGTAAAATTGTTTTGCCGCTTCAATTCCATTCGATACTAAGCCCTAAGGTCCTTAAACTCTTGAACTGTCCAATTCATATAGCCCAAGGCTCTCCTCTTATCTGTCCTCTCTTTAGGCCCTTGTTAATTCATTCAAAACTAACGTCCTTTAGCTCTAAAACTGTCCAAGTAATATAGGGCATATAGCCAAAGGTTCTTCTTATTATCCTGAAGCTTTGGATAAAGTGAACTTATTTGTTAACAAATTATCCACAAATTATCCCTGAATGGCTCGTGGTGTCAGAAGCTCAGCAAGGTTGGGTTCAAGCCCCAGCTATGGTAGCGTGGTAGTAAACTATATTGTAGTTTATTGATTTATTGTAATTCATCGTATGAATTGTCATTGTAACTATTTTGTTATAGAACTTTCTTTATTATTATATTTTAACACTTTAATTTAGCGGCCCAAGCTAGATAAGATTTGCTTTTCTTGGGTCGCGTAGAGTACAAGTATTCTTATAGGCTTTTAATTTTGTATTGTAAACTTGTATTCTGCGAACAAATTGAAGCGTCACAGCCAGGGTTGAGGTTTCGATTAGTTAACCTTTTCCTGAGACCCTAGCGACTGGCGTTAATACGCCATTTCAACTTCAACTTAAAACTTTTTTAATAAGAGGGGATAGTGATCGTTCCAAAATTGTTACTTTATCCAATGATTCAGAGAGTTTTGAATTTTTGAGAACATTCGTGTTCTTTAACAGCACATTTAAAAACCTTTCTTATTTTTTTCTTTTGTTTCAAAAGTTTCAAGTGCACCACGAGGCTTGCGTGCTGTTTCGGTGACTGCTTCACAGATCAAAATCGAATGGCATCAATCTGAGAGAATATATGGTATTCTTAATGGATACAAAGTTTGCGAAAGCGGTAAGAATTTAGTACCTCTTATTATAGACCTTTTCGAATTTTGGGGATTTAAGAGGAGTTTTATTATAGAGACTTGAGAAAAAGCCAGAAAATGCTCTGCTTTTTGCCAGTCAGGAGGGTATAATAGAGGAAGGAAAAGATCTAGAAGTTTAAGTTTTTAACAAATGACAATATAGTGGAAGACAAGACATAAGGTTTGGCCGATTTTTCAACTTTGTCAGATTTACATCTGATGAAGATTGCACTCTTGAATTCAGTGCTACAAGTGCACCCATTTTGTGTCTAATTTTATGAATCTTCTTCTGAATCCAGGTCGTGATATTCGATATGAACCTGTTTACACATACCACATTGCTGGGAATCTCAAACCGGATACTGAGTACACATTCGAGGTAATTCATACATTACGTTACATTCACTTAAGTTGTATGAATACCTTACTGGATGTCAATAAGAAGCTGATTCAGTTGCAGATTCATGTGCTGAATTCACCATATTTGACATTGAGTTTATGATTTTAGGTATCAGCTATAACAAGAAGGGGAGAGGGTGAAAAGCAAGACTGACAATTCGAACTCTCGCTCAAGGTAATCGTATTTATTATGATTATGATTGTGATGATTGTATTATGATTGTTGGTTTTGGAAAATTGTGATTATGATGGTGATTGTGATTGAGATTGTGATTGTGGCAATTTTAATTATAGTGATTGTATTGTAATTCTTACAGTTTTCTGGTGATGATTGCGATTATAAATGCTTTGATGATTGTGATTGTGGTTATAATGCTGATTATGATTGCTATTGAGATTCTAGCTATTGATTTCAGTACTTATATTATTTTGATAGTGATTGTGATAATGATTTTTGATTAAAAAGGATTGTGGTTGTGATTGTGATTATGATTGTTTTACTGATTATGGTTGTGATTTTGATGGTGATTATGATTGCGCTTATGATTGTACATCTTATATAATTCTGATACTGATAGTGATTATGATTGTTGATAATGATTGATAATGATAGTGATTATGATTATCATCATCGTAATCATTATCTTATGATTGATGCTTATGATTCGTCTAGTCACTGATTGTGATTATGATTGTTATTTTGATTATGACTTTGCTAATGATTGTGATTGTGGTCATAATTTCAATCAGACGATTATGATTGTGATAGTGATTATGATTATGGATTTTGATATGTTTTTGTGATTTTGTTGTGATTATGTATCATTGTGATGACTATTATCATGATTACAATTTGATTATGATTTGAGTATGTATTTGATTATTTGATTGTACTATTTGTTGATTTGTCTACTATTAATCTACAATGCAATTCAATTCAACAGATACTTATGCTCCAAGTAAACCCAAGCTGATTGCGATTGGTCCACATGAGATTGTTGCCACGTGGACAGCGCCGAGTGCTCCTATTGGTCGAATCAACGGATATGAAGTTCTTGTCGATGGAAAGGTAATGTTTGATCTTTCACTATTACTTCATGTGTAACTGCAATTATTTCTCACAAAATTGTTGAACCCTTCGCCAGAAATAAGTTTTCTTCCCCTCTCCCTTTCCCCCTTTTCAGTATAAATCTGATAGGGTGCTTTGATGAAGGTTGACTATTTTGATGTTATATACAGCATTGATTTGGCAAAGGGGGAGAAATATTTTCAATATTTTCAAAAATCAAGAAGCATAGTAGTTTGGGGTCTGAGCAATTATTTAAGAGATTGTAGGTTAAAATGGATGAACTGTAATTTTAGCTATTCTTTCTTTTTTGCAGAGGAGGTATTATGGCTTAGATAAAAGATGTATGGTTAGTCTACTGCAGCCTGATGCACAATACGAGTTTGCTGTAAGTCTATAAATTTGTATCCATGTTTGTTTGTGTGTGAGATCATCAAATAAGCTCACGATCTTTTAGATCTCGTCAAAAGCTTTTGAAATGATAACTAGTGTCTTCTGTTTATGATCTGAGCGTTTTACAAATGTTGCTAGATTTAAATACCTCCTGTATGCGTACGACAGGAATCGATAAACATCATTGCAGTAAGTACCGAGAGGCATTGTACTCTTCAATACGAGATTCCCAAGAATTGAATTGCCCCCCGGTCAGCACAGGTTGTGGTCCTTGCAAGTAAGAAAGCAAATAGTTTCATTTGCTAACACAGGGGGAGCAACTACAGGTGATATGGGCCTGCATTTTGCGCCCATGCTGATTTTCTGGAAGAAAACACGGGCATTCTCGCATAAACTGTTTATTCTGCAAATAATGACACAGGGGTAATAGAAATTCGTTAGCTTAGATTTGCATCCATTACAGCCAAACACCACTGACTTGACGGTGCTGTAGCGTCGTGGCCAAAGCTAGCTACCACGTTGTTTTTGAAGCTCAAAGAGTTCGGGGTTCGAGCCCAGCTACGGTAGAAACACAGCCAGGGTCGAGGTCTCGATAAGTTAACCTACTACTAGATATTGGCGCTTAAACACCATTTCACCTTCACCTTTCTTAGCTACTAAACAGTAATGGTCAATATTTTTCTTGTTTTGAAGGTTGTTGCATGGACAAACGAAGGTCGATGTATGAGTGAGCCAGCTACAAAAAGACGCCATTAAACAATAAAGGTTGGAAACAGAAACCATGGAAAACAAAAGAAGAGCTCCTTGATTGGTTGAATACTCATGACGCAACATTGAATACGAATAGATCATCGAAAAGCTCCAGAAGTCTGCAATCACATCGTAGTTTTAGCAGCGTCACCACAATCAAGAGCCAATCAAGTGATGGAGCATATAGTCCATCGAAATCTTATAAATCAAATGGAAGTCAATCGAGAAACAGTAGCACAAGGCTATCGTCTATTAAAGAAAAACCGAGAAAAGAGACTCAAACCAAAGGAAAAAAATCGAGTCAGAAAGCCTTTTAGATTAAGGACCTAGTCATCGTTTTTAAAGCGTACGAGACTTCGATGAAAACCAAGGATTTTTTGATTCTTTAGAGTGACTCAGATTCAGATTCACCCATACGGATTCAGATTTAGTTCCACACAGATTCTTTTCTTGTATTCTAGAATTTAGATTGTCAATAATGATATTACAGTAGCAGTTCCAACAAAATTTCTGCCAAAAGTATTGGAACGTCCCTGCTAAAATGTGCTTTCTTTGTGCACTGTTCCCTTTCCTTCCCTCTTCTCCCCCTTAAACAATGCTGTTTATCTCGATTTCGCTTGATTTCAAGAGCAATTTGTCTTTCGTATCAACATTATTTGGTAGGAGGTAGTTACTTGTCTGCCGATACAGATGCCAATGCTAGGTCATCTTCAAACTTTAGTGGTACTTGAAATCAGGGGCATTCCAGCTACTTTTGGGAGCCATTGATAGGCGACCGATTTATCATGTAATAATCTAACGTAGTTGATTTTTATGAATTTTCCACATTATGAATGTGTTTTGATCAGCCTTTCTTTCATTACAAACTTGTGATATTCTACCCTCGAATCTACAATCTTATACAAAATATATATCCATGGATTCCCCCCCCCCGTCGCAATACTGATTCGAACAAAAGTTGTCTTGCTTTACCACCAACATTGTTTTAGGTGTGACGGGGGGCAGTGAAGTTGGTCAAATAGAATAGGCCGTTTTCCATTGCAAAGAGGCCTTGTTCCAAACATTTTGCCCAAGATTCTAGCCTTCAGTTACTAAACTGTTTCTCATATTGTGTTGCTTGACTCAATTTTTCTTTTTTTTAGAAATGGTTTGAAGAAGATAGTCCAGTTTTGAATTCTGAAGAGAACAAACTTCTTGAGGGACTGCGAGATTGAACAATTGAGCTTTTTGTTGAGAAAAGGTGAGCGCTATTCAATTTCTGATCCTTAATAACTTGGCCACGCAGCACGCTTCTTAAACATAGTTCACACCTGGTCTTCTTGGTCGTTATGGTCGTTAGGAAGGACCTAAAAGACTCAAAAAAAGATAGGGAACACCTTACATAGAACTGAAAGCCCCATTTTGCCAAGTGTGAACGAGACAACGACAGAAAGAGGACCAAATATCATATTGACCCTCATATCGTTCTCAGTTTGCAAACTTGTTCGTTATGGTCGAGTATGGTCGTTGAGAAAGACCTAAAAACTTAAACGACCGACAATTTGCACCATTCAAAGAACCAGAATACCGACTTTGCCAATGAGACCCGTCCGGCTCTTTTTCTGTGACCCACGACTTATGCCCTAGCCAAATGATGAAACATTGTTGGACCAACATTTTATCCATTGTTGGACAACACTTTACAACAAATTTTTTACCGTATGACCACGTAAAAAAAACATTGCTTCACAAGCGAAAGTAACAAAATTTGTATTGAAAAAGTTCTTAAAGACCATAAACCTTTTTTCTTGACGCAGACGAAAAAATGTTTGATTAGCAATGTTTTTGGACGTTGGCAAAGGGTCAAACATTTTGCTTGACAAGCAAATCAAGCGATCAAATGTTGGACCAGCAATGTTTGATCGTTTTTGGCCCGGGCATTAGAAGAGTTCGTGTGACAATTCCGTCTTTTGGGACTTTTCGCGTCTTTTTTCAGAAACCATAACGACCCAGAAGACCAGGTTTTAGGATCCTAGCTTTTGGGTAACGAAATGACAACCTTGTTAGTGTCGATTGAACAGCCGCAATATCCAATAAATTTACAAAAATAAAATCCCCCTCTGTTATGCTAATAACCTTTCTCTGCTTTGGTCATTTTAATAGACCAACGTGTATAATATCAAACAGTTTTAACTGCGCAAAGAAGCATCTTAATGCGCTTTCTGGCTAAGATAAACACAGTGCAACGTGTAGTTATTGATTTATGGTTTATCGTTTCAATTGCAATATTTCGGGTATTATTCCCTGTTGTTCTGGGGCAATAAGATGTTTTTCTATCGTGCTCAAGCTCGTACATTTCAAACCACATGGATCGATCGTAAACAACAACAACAACAACAAAAAGCAAAAACAACAACAACAATAACAAAGCAATGACAGCAGCAACAACAACAACACAAACGTCAACATCAACCACAAAGCAATGACAACGACAACAACAACCGCAGCAACAACAACAAAGCAATGACAACGACGCGCGACCTGCTTTCGACCTGCTTGTGCTAATGGGTAAAACGTGCCTCTGCAAAATCTAGGCCTAATCCTGCGTATAATTCCGTGTCCTTTGGGAATATTCGGAGGTCAGACCCCAATAACCCCTTCTGCCTCAGCTTTGGTCTCAAACTAAAAGGAATCAACAACATCAACAACAAGCATCAACAACAACGGCAACACAAACATCACCAGTTTCTAACCTGTGGAGGACTGGGGCTGATGGACATGACTTTCCCGCCAAAACCAGGTGCGAAATTTACAAAAGAAACGTCAAGCTGATGCTTGGCTTACAGGTATTGTTATACAATACAATAGACTCTTGTTTATAAAACAATACACTTTTCAAAAAGTTCTGATTTCTCATATGCGGACTAAATAGGGCTGCAATGTATTACAAGAGATCAGTAGCGCAGTAAATCTTTGTTGTCGCCATTATCTCTCCTGTCGAATACTAGATATTGGCGACAAGCGAGCTTAATCCTGTCTCCATTTTTACCCAGACACAGCCGAATCCGTGAGGAAGCTTATCGGCAAACTGTTGCCACAAAAGTCATCACAAAACCCTTTACACCCTCCGCGAATTATCCCCCCTTTAACCAGAACAATGGCCTGATCCAGCTGTCGAATTAAAAAAATTGTTCTTTTCAAAAATCTCAAAAGTCTTTTTGTGCGTGCTTAAGAAAGGTCTTTTGTTTCTTATTTTCAACTTTCTGCTCTTGAATAAGACAGTAAGACCACCTGTGAGCTGTTTCTATATATAGATTCATTTTAACATTCATGAAAGCAAGCCTTGCAGCCAGCTGTGACATTTAGCCTGGAGTTCAATCTAGGACTCAATCGATTGATTCAGTATATACAGTGATAAACACTATCATTTTCTCTACGTTCTATACGGTTAAATAGTCATCTTGTTATTTGTGTGATGGTGCTGTGGCGTCGTGAAGGTGTTGTGGCCGGTGCTGGGTCGAGGTCTCGATTAGATAACCAACTACTGACATCCTAGCGACTGGCGCTAAAACACCATTCCACCTTCCCCTTCATCTTCACCTTCATTTTCTATTCAAGACCAGACCTCTCTTACTCAGCAGATCAGAGGACTTTGGACTTGAAGCATTCAGATAATACCTGAAACAATGGGTTTCATGAATTATTAGGGGCAGTAGCCCCCCCCCCAAGCACCCTGGGCTGCTACGGCCTTGGAATTTTTCCCTAGTGTATTTTTTGCTGGTATTCCTGGCTGGTATTGGAATACAAGCTTTGCCCAAGGACTGTTTACTGTTGCCATAACAACAATTTGAGCCTCTTTCTCGAGCCTCCATGGTAACAGCATTAATACAAGATTTGGAAAATCTCGTTAGAGGCACTCTGCAGCACAGATTTTCTCTTTTGAGATTCATTTTCTCAAATCTCAGTCTTCCTCTCCATTTCACAGGGTTTCGTGTGGGCATTTCACAGTGTTTTCAGTGTTTTCGTGTGGGCATAGAATAATACGCAGATCAATCTTGTCTCGAAGTCTTATAGCTCATTGAAAATGCTGAACTGGCGAGTTGCATTTCCCCTGACAAGCTAACCCCCTAGGATACAAACAGTAAGCTTGAAGAACAAAAGATGTGTGCTTATTTTTGTTTTGCTTATTCAAAGTTGGTTTTAGCTTTGTGCAGTTTATTCTGTGAATCGTTAGGCCATCCTCAACAAATTTCCAACGTCACAACCCTGCCGAATATTATCCCCAAAGTAGTCGTTCACATGTCCAGATTGAGAAACTTTCTATGAAGTCTGCTTAAAAATAATCTATGAAAAATCTAAAAAACTAAATCAATTATTTTTCATTGTTTAATTGGACAATAAATTGCATTAGCTGTGAAATTTTGTGAGGTCTTTTCGGCAAATGTGCTAAACCCCGAGAATTTGTTTCTTCTGGTAGTGGTGGTAGTCCACTGGATAGTTACGAGGGGCAATTCAATTCACTATTTGGAATCTCCTACATTCTTTGCCTGGATCTCTTTGGTTTTCAATGGAATGCCTTGAATTCCTTTTGTTTCAGCGCAAATCTCTTACGCTTTTTCGATAAGTGAAGGGCCCAGGTAGATATCCCTTTAAATTTAAAATTTATGCCGCGCTAGGCCTGAAATTAGCTAGCTTATCGCGCAAATTTATGGCCTAAGTAGGTCACGGCGTCTCCCTCTTTTTCCGTTCACCAGCAATCACGAAACAGCATGAAAAGTCATACACAATGGCGTTCATTTAATTCATAACATGAGACGAACTAACACAAACTAGGATACCGTGTTGTGCAAAAGAAAAACAAGACAAAGTCAGGCATTGACTTTGTTATTGACGTCTGAAAATTAACGCTTGATATTGAGGTAACCCCCCGTCTTAAACTGCAGGTCCATCTTGTATCCATGATATACGTACACCTGCTAGATTCGTTTCTTATATTAGACGCTTTTCTATGGTGACAAATGCTTGCAATTGACTTATACGCAATTCGTATACGATGTGGATTTAAGACTTTTCTTGCCTTCCAAAGCTGCTGCCTTTGACAAACAGGACTGAACTTTATCTCGATGATTTGCTTTGCTGTGTCGAATATCAATGATTCTAAGACTTTAGTCTGATGTATTGAGATTGCGATTTATCACGAGTAATCTATAAAACAGAAGATGTTTGTTACAATGACTGGATACTTGAAGTGATTATCAGACTTCGTTCTACAATAACAGTTCTTATGCGGGAAAACGCCAAAGACAACGCCGTAATGAGGAGTGCTAGAGTCAGTCCAAACCAAGGCCAGACGGTTGGAAGCACTAATGGAATCAAGTCCGTAGGCACACCGGTAACTGTACATAAAATAGCTGTCCTTCCTGACAACGATGTTGATCATAAAGATTTTACGAATAACGACGAGAATAAAAATGGCATCGCAAAAGGTCCTAAGTCGATATTACGCAAGGAGACAAGATACCCCAGCCCTGAACCGACCACAGGCCTTGTTGACTTTTTCCAACGAGTTTTCTCGCCTGAATTCGACAGTCCAGCTTTAGAAAGAGTTTATCGTCGGTATTTCTCGAATCAAAAAAGACCTTCGTTATTGTATTTGCTGTGTATGGTGGTGGTTATAAATATTTCTCTGATCATACTTTACAGTATCAATTTTTCGAACAACAAACCAATACAACTCAACCGTATCATCATATCATCGATAGGTTTAGTCGCAAGTCTACTGGTCTTATCCGTCTTTGTTTGTGGTGACAACAAACGCGACAGAAGTGTAGTATTATGCAGGATTTTATGGTTACTCATGTTCTTACAATTGCTGCTCGATCTCGCTCTGGATTACAGTCCCCTTGCTCCACCGGATTCAATTGGGATGTTCATATTTTTTATCTATATCACTTATAATGTGTTCCCACTTCGCCTTTACTCGTGTGTTGTGATTTGCCTCATTGCTACGATCTGCCACACTGGATTTGTTGGTGTCTTGGCCAAAGCAAATAAGAAATACGTCGGAAAACAAGTGAGTTATATACCTTCAGTTGACGTTAACTGTACCCTGAGAAAGGGTTTTTCTTTACCTATTCCCTAGAGGGTCATTTGCCCACCCAGTCCCCTTCTCCTTTGTTTAAACAACAATAGAATGCCTACCCAGTTAGAACTACAATCACTGCCCTACAATCACTGTTTCTATTAAGGGATTGATGGGTTAAACAAAGCGCACCCACAAGGCGCAGGGCCACAATGTTAAAAGATGAGACAGGTGTATTGACCCCTCAAGCTAGAAATAGCTACATTGAGGGTAAGGTGAGGGCGAGGGATGTTTATATTTCACGCTTCAAAGGAGCGTACGAGATTTATGCTGCAACAAAAGGATTTTAAAGAGATTTCATTGAAATCAATAGACTCCACAACAAGGGTATACGAGAATTCCAAGGAGTAGATTGCCCCATTTGGTAATCACCCCCAATGTCCATTGAAAGTTCCCACGCCACATTTTGCTGATTGTGGGTGGGAGGAAATGGGTAGCCAAGGGTATATCCCCAATTGATTTTCATGACAAACCAATCGTCGGGAAGACACGCTTATACTTCTGCTCCAATTAGATACGTCCCTTATCGTCACAATTTATCTTCAGGCACTGTCGCTTCACCTCTAGAGGAGAGCAAAACACTCCCCAAGTGCTTTGGAAAGTCTAAATGCAGCAAGTTTTACTAAATATACGATAAAAGATAAACCAGTATCCGAATGTCTAAAGAATATCTAAAGAAAGTGAACACAACAACGTTTTAAACTATCACATAAAGCTGAGAAACCTCTTTCTCGTCAGAAAAGTCCATTTTTCAAAGCACTTCTATTTTTGGTCGAAATTTATTAGATTGATTTAATAGTCTTCAGCTCTCAAAACTCTCAAACATCTGCTGCCGTCGCGTTTAGTTCCCCCCCTGGAAGAATGCAGAAATCAAATTTCAAATAAGATGGCAGGTATTATTTGCTCAAGGATGAATAATTTAAAAGAACTCGAACGGTGCTCGTTTTCCATCCAGAAAACAACTTGGCGAATAAAAGTGCGAACTCCTCATGTTACCTCCGTATTTTCGATGTTCTGGCTTCTTACTTCGATTTACTCTATCAATACACGCATGGTAGTTTAGGTGATGTGAATTTTGAAAATTACGGGGGGTTGATATGAGAGGCAGTTTTAAGTTTGCAATCCAAACTTGAACCTAAGTCAAATATGTCATGAAAATACAATGGAGGGGTCACCTCTCTCAAACGGAAACCCCTTTGTGGCGGGCAACGTTTACGTCCCAACTGACCGCTTGCAATGAAGATTTTCCTTCTATAGTGTGGACACCACTGCAGAAAAGGAACTGGGTGAACAACACTTGAGAACGGACACCGCAGATCCCGTACGCGTCTGTTTAGGAAACTGGCTGTATTTGAGGCTGTGTTTGATATACTGTTGTCCGACCAATAATTTTACTACAACCAGGCTAATCCCTTTGAAAGCTCGCCTTATAGTGAAGTTTTGTTCAAGACTAGGGTGGCCGATCAGTACTTTTCACCTCCCAGCGTTTTTGGACCAGAATGCCTCCATCTGAAATCTGCAACTTTCCTTAGTGCACGCTTCCCCTCTACACAGTGAGCCTGTGAGTTTCTTCTAGACTCTTCGCATACGTCCCACCTTTTGCAAGAACAACAGCAACCTTTCAAAATAAGTCAATAGCCATTTCATTGCATCCATAACCATCCAATTTTCTAGAATGCCCTATGTGAAATCCGCAACTTTCCCTAGCACGCGCTCCCTCCCCTATCTACACAGTGAGCTTGTGAGTTTTAGCTACAGACTGCTCGCATACATCCCACCTTTTGCAGGGACAACATCAACCTTTCCCAATAAGTCAATAACCATTTCATTGCATCCATAACCATCCAATTTTCTAGAATGCCCTATGTGAAATCCGCAACTTTCCCTAGCACGCGCTCCCTCCCCTATCTACACAGTGAGCTTGTGAGTTTTTGCAACAGACTGTTCGCATACTTCCCACCTTTTGTAGGGACAACAACAACCTTTCCCAATCACCATTTCATTGCATTTGAAACTATAATTTGTTTTAATTTCATATTATTACAAGATTTTTGGCCTATTTCGGCATTTTTTTAGATGAAAGTTGTGACATGTCTATTGCTTGAGCAGCAAACCAAATTCCTTATTGACCAAGCCCATTCAAGGGTCGAATCAGGACAGGGAAGATTCGCGTAGGGTTCTATTCACCTTGAGACGAATTTGCTCCTTATGACATCCCTGCCTTACCATCCTATTTTCATCACATTCATGAAAAATCCAACTAAATTCACATAGTTTTAGCTTGGATTCATTCTCACAAATGTCAATTAAAACGGCTGTTTTGAGTTTTAAACCCTTTTATATACAGTAAATCCTATTCAAACACTGAATTAGATCTTTTACCAAAAGATTTTCTATTTCCGTTAGAAAAGCTCTTCTTTGTGGCTATGATTCACTGGCATATCTGAGATTGTTTGGTCATAGGGCAAAGTTGTTTGATTGAAGACCAAACACTGAACGTCTCTAAAATGAGGTGTGTCCGCAGTTTTAAGGAGAAAGGGGCGCCAGAGAGAACGCCACCGCAAATACACCCATCAGAAAACATTGTTAAAGCACCGTAACTAGCTGTGTCACTGCCAAACATGCGCAACAAACACTGTCATACATAACCAACAAATACGCAATTCGCTAAGAGATTTCGACGTTAAAACTTACAGAATTCCGTACCAACAGATGTCCTGTAAACCGTCACATAAATTAATGACAAGCACATTTCTTTACCCATTTGCTTACGGGGTAGTCAATTGCTTTGCCCTTCCTAAAATTCTCTATAAATGATGGTCCATGAATTCCCAAATCTCAGCTTAACTGCAATTTTCATAAGGTCTACCCTGGTTTCAAGGAACTTCAGGAAATTTCTTTGCTAAGAAACTTTATCTCCGTATAAGTGCGATTTTTATCTAACTTTAACATTGTGGCTAAACTAGGAGACTTATCGTTTGCGACATTGTATTCGGCGTGTCTCCCAGGATGGCTAAACAAGCGAATAACAGGCGAGCAGCACAAAGAATGCTTCTGTTGTCTCCCAGAAACATTTGCGTGTCTCTCGCTGCAAATGTTGTCGCGCGCTGCAAAGTTTTGGAGGTGGCTAAACTGGGAGACATTGAAGGGACATGTCACGCGTGACAATCCTAGTTTTTCCCAGAGCCAGGCCTTAAAGTATCCATGAACATCCTCCGGCTCTATACCTTAGCTTTATCGTTATTCTGATCTGTAATCATCAATTTATTTCTTTATCAGCTTGGTGCAAACATCATAATCATGCTTGCTGCTAATATCATTGGTTTAATCGACTACATCGTAACTGACGTTAACCAGAGGAAAGCATTCATGGAAACACGAGAAGCCTTGCAAGTCAAAATCTCATTGGAGCAGCAGAATAAAGAACAGGTAAAATGTAGCTAAATAATGTTTCTTAACCTATCACTGCCTTTATACTAGCTAGTCATGGCCATCATATCATATGCTACATATTATCGCGGAGGTGAAGATGGAATGGTGTATTTAGCGCCAGTCGCTAGGATCTCAGTAGTAGATGAGCTAACGAGATCTCGACCCTGGCTGTGACGCTACTGTGGCTGGGGCTGGAATCTCGATTTCGCTAAGCTCCTGACACCACGAGTTTGCTGGATTGACCACGACGCCATATCGCCTTCAAATTACCCTTCTATCGTTATCAAACTATCCAAATTATCCTGTTAGCCTAAGAACTTGTTGAGCACGCTAAATCGTGTTCTAAACCTGCATTGTTACTAACCGAGCTGTTCCACCCTTTGCCTCCTGATACCTTATAGGATGACGGGAGGGGCATTTCACTTATGGGAAAGTCTTACGAAATTCCCGTTAAATTTATGAGGGTCTTTTATGGGGTTACATGCTCCCCTGTTCTCTTTAGAAAATCTCCTTGTTCCCTGAAGTTGTTTAGGCATATTTTTAAGATTGATAGTCAAGCGGATTGATTGGGATTTAACCATATATCCCTGTTTCTTTTTAATTTTGGCCATGTCCCTTGTTCCCTGGAGCCCCTAAACGACCCTCACATATAGATTTCCAAGAGATTCCTGTGAAAACAGTAAAGATTCCGGTTAATGGTGTACAAGATTCCATGGAGTGAACTGCCCCAAGAAAATTGCTTACATACTCAAATGTGGTTTATATGAAATCTTTTTCTGTTTTAGAGACGCTTGTTGTTATCTGTTCTGCCTGCTCATTTGGCAACAAAGATTATAAAAGACATGAAAAATGATGGAAGATTATTGGAGCAAGAATCAGGATTCAGAGGAATCTACATTGATAAACATGAATCTTGCAGGTAAGCCCAGTAGAGAAATTGCTTTTATTGAAGTGCGCGGCCTAAAGATGGGGTTCTTTGAACTACAATGGCTGCCAGATGTAGTTGAAAAGCCGAAGATTTTTCTGGTGAATCATTGACATTTTCGGTAAATCTAGCATATTCACGAGCTTAATCCCCCCTCCCCCTCAAACAATGTTGAGACTATGGATGATTCTCTTAGCAATCGCGCGAGGCCAGAATTAGCTGGAAATTTTAGTGTTAAACAACATTGTTTAAGGGGGAGGAGGGGGAGGATGAAGCAAAAGAAGGCAGTGAGAGAGAATTCCAGCACAGGTGTTCCAACACTTTCGGCAGTCACTGCAGCTTTAGGTGATGATTTGCAATGATGTTCTTGAGCAAACACCCCACCTTTGATGAGAGGGTGACAGGGGAGGGATTCTTGAACTACAATCTTGGACAAAACTTGTTGAAACGTAGCAGCAGAAAATGCACTGTTCCTCCTTTTTTGCAAAGTATTTACTCACAACCCCTGCCCCTTAGTCAATGTTGGTTTTAATTTATTGATTTTAGCTCTGGGTCATGCTTCTATAACAGGGCACTGCAAAGTTTGAGACCGCACACAAAATAGTTTTTTATTTGTTCCACGAAGAGACTTTTGTAATCTCCTTTCTGTGTTTATTTTAGCATTTTATTTGCTGACATCGTTGGTTTTACAAGTTACTCTTCGACTGTGCCTGCTGAAGAGTTGATTATTATGCTCAACGAATTATTTGCAAACTTCGACAAACTTGCCAAGGTAGCTAATTATTTCTACGATTGTTTCCCTGCCATCGCAAATGTTTGACCTAGTAACTGTGGACCCTCAAACGATGATCAGGGGGAGGGGGCAGTATTGCAAGGACACCCGCAACGCGCGACACTGTATTCGATGCATCTCCCAGGGTGGCTAAACATGCGAGTGGAAAGCGAGCAACACGTCCTCCGAGTCATTTGCGTGTCGCGGAGACAAAAAATGATTCTGTTGTCTTCCAGAAACATTTGCGTTTCTCTTGCTAAAATTTTGTACGCGCTGCAAAGTTTTCGAGGTGGCTAAACTGGGAGATACCGAGGGGACATCAATGTCGTGAGTAATATGTTCCCTAGTTTAGCCAGGCCTTTATTTCCAATATATTTTATCCAAAGTTGTAGAAATTTATGACTTCACGGCATAAAACACAATTCAATACTCAATCCTAAATACTCAGTAATCAATTAATAATCAGACGAATCAAACATGTTATTCAGTCGTCTTGGCAATCTTGTTTTAACCTCGTTTGAATCAGTAGTTTGACCCAAACATTCTCTAGGCTACCATGAGAATTTATTAATTCGTTTTGCGTCAGCAAAACCGCGTACCAGTTTCATTAATTATATTACATTTATTTCATTCATTAAATAACCTCAATTCTTATTAATATCTTATTCTTTTTATTTATTTTCACAGTTGTTTTTATTCAGCTTATTGTCTCGTAATCTTTTACAATAATCGACTTTTTTTAATAAGTTCGAAAACAGTTCTCTCTTGACCTGACCTTAATTCCCATAGTCATTAAGTTAGTTAGTTACTTAGTTATCGAGTTGGTTAATTAGTACGTTAGATGATCGGTTAATTAGTCAGTTAGTTAGTTAGTTAGTTAGTTAGTTAGTTAGTTAGTTAGTTAGTTAGTTAGTTAGTTAGTTAGTTAGTTAGTTAGTTAGTTAGTTAGTTAGCTAGCTAGTTAGTTAGTTAGTTAGTTAGTTAGTTGGTTAGTTAGTTGATTAGTTATTTAGTCAGTTAGTTAGTTAGTTAGTTAGAGTTAGTTAGTTAGTTAGTTAGTTAGTTAGTTAGTTAGTTAGTTAGTTAGTTATTTAGTTAGTTAGTTAGTTAGTTAGTTAGTTAGTTAGTTAGTTAGTTAGTTAGTTAGTTAGTTAGTTAGTTAGTTAGTTAGTTAGTTAGTTAGTTAGTTAATAAGTTAGTTAGCTAGTTTGCTAGTTGCTGAATGTCTGAATCGATCAGCACTTGGCCATTTTCACTTGGTTTTTATAAAGAAGTATAGACTGAAGCCCAATATATCATATCATATCATATCAATTACCAATAGCATGAAAGCATTGTTTAATCCTACGCATGTTACATCTCTTTCTCTTGTAGAAAAACAATTGTGATCGTATAAAGATTCTTGGTGATTGCTATTACTGCATTGGAGGATTGAACGACAAACAAAAGGATGCAGCAAAACATGCTGTTGATTCAGTAGAAATGGGCCTAGATATGGTTGAACACATCAAGTAAGCAGATTGCTATTGTCCTTCTTTCTGCTTTTGTATTTGTAACTATATTAAAACTGGCCTATTTTTCAAGAGACAAAGTCAAGGTTCAAATAGTAATTTAGGCTTCTTGCCTCTTTGACGCCACCAGTCGGAATGTTCCCGCCACTGAGATCAACTGATTCCTCTGTGTCTTGTTTTTAGGAAAGTTCGTGAGCAAACCAAAGTGACAGTACTGGACATGCGCGTCGGCATACACTCTGGCAACGTCTTAGCTGGTATCCTGGGCCAACAGAAATGGCAATTCGATGTTTGGTCAAATGACGTCACACTCGCAAACAAAATGGAATCATCTGGAATACCAGGGTAGGATACCTTAAGATTTTGTATAGCTTTGTTCTTACATAGAGCTTGTTTTTTCCAGTAAAATTCATCTTAACTTTGATTATATGATTAGCATCGTCGCTAGTTGCTCAAGGGATTTCCATCGTTAATTTACCGACTACATTGGCGTGTGTATGTCTGGCATCCGAAATTTTTTCGACTAGGCTCATTTTTGCCGACTAAGAAGTCCTATACGGTAGAGGCACGTTGGGTTTCCACACCCCATGCACCCTGACCAGAGCTTCGGGCTCCCTGCTCCTAACAGTTGAGATACGGCCTCTCTTTACAAGGTTCTCCTTGCATTTATATTGAAAAAGCGATAAGTAATGAGAAGTAGCATTGGCGTGGGGGAAGATACAATCTAGGGGAACCGTTCGATTCGTAGGCTATTTTTGGAAATTTTGCCCGATTTCAGGCAAATGTTTTGCCCGAATGGGGCCG
Organism: Chrysaora quinquecirrha; assembly: GCA_014526335.1. NCBI lineage: Eukaryota > Metazoa > Cnidaria > Scyphozoa > Semaeostomeae > Pelagiidae > Chrysaora > Chrysaora quinquecirrha. The sequence goes on along the minus strand of JACTAT010000055.1, from coordinate 51,132 downwards.
TTGTAAAGATTTTTTCCGACTTGGGGGATCTGAAATCCTCCCAGCCTCCTGCGTCTTTTGCCTATCAAGTAGGATCTCGCCTGGTTGGGATGAAATTTTCTCTTGCAAACGCTTTTGCAAAGTGATATGAATATTTGGAACTCATGTTTGATATTATTACTAATAAAAATCAACTTTTTATCCTACTCTAGGAAGGTTCATATCACTGAATCGACCTACGAGCTTGTGAAAGATTTATATGACGTAACCACTGGTGATGGAGATAAAAGATGTGATTATATCAAAGAAAACAACATCACTACTTATTTGGTTGTTGCTAAAAAGAAAGAAGAACACCACCCAGCTGTAAGTCAATAAACCATAATAAACCAACTCACATTAAACCATCTTTAAATGCAATCAATAACGAATCTAGTGGGAGCAAGGTATGCAACTCCATAGGTGTAGAGCTAGGGAGTCGTGGAAGGGCTAATCCCCCTAGTTATTTAGAGAAGTGGCAGCTTCTTACATTGTGGTATTGTTCTGTAATGGATTTATCAGTAGAACACCCTTAGGGCCCACTTGTTGTCTGCATTCCCTCCCCGTAAGCAAGCATTAAATTTAAGTTCAGGACCTTTCATGATTACTAGTGTGGTTGTAGAAACTTGAAAATACTTCCAGATCCCCTTTGTTTTATTCTGCTATACTCTATATATATTATTCTTCGTTTTCATACACAGTTCACCTTTTTTCTAGGATTTGGTCGAAGTGCAACTGGTCAAAAAAGACGCTGAAAAACCGTTGAGAAAATTCAGTAGAATTGCACAAGTGGCGAGGATCTCATCGGCTGCAAGAAGAAAAAAATCATCAGCAGAGCAACATCATAACAGGGAAAATAGAGAGTCTTCTGATATTATTATCGTTCCAGAAGAGGTCTGTAGCTCGAAAACATCACTCGTTTTATCGCTCTGTTTACAGCCTATTATCGACCTAGTCCCATTATTACCTGGGGTTGTTGTGGCGTCGTGGTCTAGTCAAGCTACAATCCTGGTCAGAATTCAGTGAGACAATTTGCTGGTGGCGCCCCCCTCCCCCAGGAGGGGGCAGTCGGCTGGTACGGCTTCATCACTGTTGTCTCAATAATTTTGGCCATGATTGTAGCTCCTGGTATCGAAAACTGAACGAGTTCGTGGTTCGAGTTGAGTCGTCGAGCAACACTAGCATCGTAGCCAAGGTTGAGATGTTGTGATTTCGATTCTGCACTCCTAGCGGCTGAAACTTAGTATACCGTTTCACGGTCACCTTCACCCATCGTTTCATCTGCCCTTCTTCATTTCTTCTATAAATATTTTTTGAAGTGATGTATGCCTGTAGGTACAACAATATAGCAACTAAGGGGTTCACATTCAGCAAAGAAAACAAAAGTCACCCTTCGTTAATTTTTCCATCGTGATTTTTGGATTCATTCAGAACAATGCCCGTATACGTTGCGCTAGTGCCCCCTACTGATTTTATATTTTTTATTCATTGCCATGTCCTTGTACAAGTCTCTAACAGAGTCTTGCTAACGTCATATCCAATCTTCTACCGTATGAAACTATTGGGGGTACAACACCCCTTTGTATCAACCCTTCTGACGAATCCCCTGTACAGATTTGCTAAAACAGCGCATTTGTCGTGAACTTCAAACATTTGTTTGCCAAGAAGTTAATATTCTAAATTTTTCTGCAGACTACAGTAGCTGGACCATTGATGGGACGAAGAAAAAATCAGTGAGAATTTACCTCACTTTTTTAGTCTTAATTCACTTTTATTTCTTCTTAACATTTAATTATTCATCTGTCCATTTATCATTCAAATGCTACAATTTACTGTTTATCTTGTTGTGTGCAATGTTATATTCCTGAATCTTTTTCGAATTTTAGAGACGAGGAAGAATTGAACGTCATGCTTGCTGAAGCTCTGGAGCAACGACGTGACCAGTAATTATTTTTCGATTTATCTTATTTAATGTCCTTTTACTGAACCACAATTGAGAAAATTCTTGTACTAGAAACTTTGAAAAGTCATACAGGAAAAACCCGCACATAAGAACCATAGTTTTTAAACACAGCCTGTTTAGGTTCTTATGCAATGAGGTGTATACCATAAACAGGCAAGTGCTTGAAAAGAGCTAAAGCAGTTAAAACTGCAAAGCATCGTTGAAGGTTTTGCAGCTTTAGCAGGCCCCTGCTTCTCAATGTCCTGAATGCAATGTTTTTGGAGTCCATGAAAGAGGTTAACCCAAGCAAAAGTTGCATTTAAACCCATCAAGTGATTGATACGAGTCTCCTTAATTAAGAACCTCTTTTGTTATATCAGGCGAAAACTGTTCTTATTAATTGGGTAGAAATTGTATAATTTCAGGCTGAAGGTTCTTAATAAATGAAGCTTCTTACGTGTGGGTTTTTACTTTTGTTGTAAGGAAAAATTGACTGTTATTTCTTCTGCTGTTTATCTGTAGTTATGAAAATGTTGTCAAATGGTATACCTTGAGCTTCAAGGATAAAACAGTTGAGGAACAGGTTTGTTTTGAGCTTCTTATTTTTTAATTGGAAGCTTCATTTGTTTCTGTTTTTGTCTATTTTTATGAAAATGTTGTCAAATGGTATACTGAGCCTGAAGGATAAAACAGGAGAAAAGGTTATGAATTTTGAGATGACTTTGTATTTCTTCAACTAACTATCTGCTAGACGTTTTTTTATAAGGAACCCTTGGTCTGAAAGTCCCTTATACTGTTCTATCGAGAAATATCTTTGAATACTAATTTTACAGCGAATTCGTTTAAAATTTGTTCGTTTTTAACATTGAATATAAATGTAATTTCGTAGGAAGTAAGGCTGGAAATCTTTTATTATATATGTTATTTAGTAGGTAAATATCTACTTGTTGAAAAAATCGAAGAAAAGCCTCGATTGTTCCTTGATTTTCTTTTGGAGATATCTGTTCTATCGGCACCATGTAGTGTTACTGTTTTCCTTTCTATAGCACAAATAAAGCATTTTATTCCACCGGGAGTTGGTTATTTGCGAACATTTGGCCATTGTGCATATGTCATTTTTCTTGGGTTCAGAATTTGATATCTTGAATATGTTTAGGAAGAGGAAGAATCTTCTCAAATGATCACCCCTATCGAAAATCATCCTGTCGAATTCCCCCTTGGGCGTATTATTAAAATGAAATTTTCTTCATATTTCAGTATCATAGAGAACAACGAAGTTATTCAACTTTGGCCCTCAGTTGCACTCTGATCGTCGTATTAGCATCATTCTTTGTTGAACTCGTTTTGTTTCCACAGTAAGTACAAAAATATCGAAAGAACGAATAATTTCTAATTCACTCTTTCTTTACTGCTGAAAAAGTCAACATGATTCATTAAAAAGATCGTTTTGGCTTCAAGAGTTTCAGATTGAATAGTCCCATAGTCTCCTGTGAGTCAAAGTTAGCTACAAATAAACATAGACAAATATGGTAATTAATGGGGGCTACAAAGACCCCCTTTTGTTCTTTATTAGAGAAACATGGCATATCTTTAGAGAACATGAGCTCTTTGCTTACAGGGTGCTGGTTGTTTGACCTCTAATACCAGTGAGGTGCACGAGCACCCCTTTTTGACAATTTTTCTATGAATTAGAGTGAGATTGGGGAACTTGGGGACAGATGATCAGCTTTTGTTAAATAAACGATGGCCTATTCCCTTGATACGTATCACCACCAAAGAAAACAAACGTTAGCTCATTATGTAGAGTCTCAGTAAACTGAAATAATGATCTATGGGATCTAATCAGAATTGAAAACTCCATTGATATTTTGCAACTTCAAATTCTCGATCAGAATAATGGCGTCACAGCCAGGGTCAAGGTCTCGATTAATTAACCTACTACTGAGATCCTAGCGACTGGCGCTAAAACACCATTTCACCTTCACCTTCACCAATAAATAAGATTTAGAGTGAATTATACCGTAAATAACATTTTTCCTGCTGGTTGGGTTTAATAGCCTTCAGGAGTGTGTATAATATATATTGAAGACTGATGAAGACTGAAGTCAGAACTGAGCATCTTTCTTAGATCTTACCAATCTTTTAGTCAAAAACTAAAAGCTCTTTCTGTATTTTGAAGCTCTCTCGACATCTCAGTTTCTGCTGTCCACGAACAGCTGTCTAATACCCTGTTATTCTCGTTTTTTAGATCATATTACAATTATTTGTCATTTGCACTAAGTTTTGTGCTTATCCTGCTTCTTGTTGTTTTAACATCAGCAGAAAGATTTACCAATAAGGTAAGATCAATACATGTTTCATGTTGCTCTCCAGCATGCTTTGAGCTCCATTCGAAACGAAAGCTATGGCTAAACTAGAAGGCATGTCGCCCGCGACACTGGCATTCGGCGTGTCTCCCAGAGTGGCTAAACAAGCGAGTGACAAGCGAGGAACATGTCCCCTGATTTATTTGCATGTTGCCGAGACAAGAAATGTTTCTGTTGTCTCCAGAAAAACATTTGCGTGTCTCTTGCTACACATTTTATCGCGCGCTACAAAGTTTCCGAGGTGGTTAAACTGGGAGACACTGAGGACACATGTCACGCTCGACAATGTAGCGCACGACATGTCTCCTAGTTTAGCCAGGCCTAACATTCGTCCACGTTAAAGTTCTGGTTTTTTTCCGCTTTTACTTTGGCAAAGACAGACCTTATTTTGAGTCCATTTGCTATTCCTTGCCCTGGATATTCACCTACTTGATCACTCTGTTTAATCTTTAGGAAATTGTTTCAAGGTCAGATCACATCAATGTCTGATCTTTGCATATTTTGGCCCTGCCCAAAAGATGAAACATTGTTAAACATTTCAAATTTGCTTGTCAAGCAAATGTTTGACCGTTTGGCCTTGTCGCAAAACATTGCTTGTCAAATATTTTTTGCTTGCATCAAAATATCGCGCAAAGAACTTAGCTTTCTTTTTCTTGTCATGCAATGTCATGGCAAAACGGTCAAACATGGCTTGTGAAGCAAATCTTAAGTGTTTGACTAACAATGTTTGATCATTTGGCAAGGGCCTTAGTTTAATTAAGTTGCAAGACATAGTTTGGAAAGCAGAAACAAGCTAGACAGAACAGAAACAAAAAATATCTGATTAACTGAGACGAACAAAGCAGTTTTGAAACTTCGACTTAATTTGACCTTTTTGTTACACAATATTATTTTATGTTTCAGGTTCCCTCATTCTTCGTGATTGTTTCAAAATCCTGCATTACTCAACACCAATTCGAAATATAGTCACGTGTTTCTGTGTCTTTTTGATCATTGGTGCAGAGGTCGTGGACATGGTAAGTTCTTTGATCTGATTGGTTTGGATATTTCTTTCCTGAAACTGTCCAAGAATGTGTAGTTTTTTGCATAGTTAGCTTGCTGAGCATAAGACATGGCAAACAACAGTGGAGATTCCAGAACTCGGGAGGCTGATGTCAAACCTTCTCATTTATTGTAGAACCTACGTTTGGAAGCTTTTCCTGAGCGCGAAAGCTGTATCTTATCATCATAGAGCATTGATGGAATACTGTCGTTAAGAATGCCATTTTTTACCCATTTAGGCTATGATAGGATCCACAAAAAGCAAGCAAGCAAGCAATATTTATTTATTTAAGCAGGTTGGGGGTTTTGGCAGCTATGCAGCTGATTCGGACATGCAGCTTGTGCCACAAGAATGAGAGATTCTAGAACGATTGCCCTGGGTACTCATTTACCGACCTTGGAAGGATGGACAGCGGAGTTGACTGCAGGCTTGTGGAAAGTGGTCCCGATGAGATTCAAACCCACGACCTCACCATCACGAGCCGAACGCCTTGACCAATCAGCCGCACCACAAAAAGCCTCTCTAGGCGGTTTTGTTTCAATTTTAGAGAGTCATTTATATAGATTAGGGAGAGAATGAGAGGTGGTCGGGAATTCATCAGTTTGATTTACTGTACCTTATTTCTATGTGACATGGACAAGCAGTATGAATATGAACTCTTTAATTTCTAATCTTTTTTTTTCAAGGTGAACTGTTCTCATAAGACTTACACCCCTGGCACAACAATATTGGTGCCTAAATCAAAATACTGTGAATACCCTTTGGTAAGTGTGTTGCTATATCCAATCTTTAGGTGAAGGTATGATAGGTATTATGCTTGATACACCGTGGCATTTTAATTGCAATAACAACAGAAGGTTTATGTAGCTTATGTAGCTTAGATGATTTCGGGGCGCCATACTATTGTTTTATATTGTCAGGGTATCGAGTCGCTACCCTCAGGTCTGTGGATCAATTGCTTGTACCATTCGAGTGAAATGAGTTCTCTTGTTTGCTATCAGTGTCCCAAACTATCGTCCTTTGCTATCATCCAAGGCCTGAAAAAGACAGATGACTAATTTGATGTTTTTCTCCTTTTTAGTATTTCAGCTTCAACGGAATCTTGATTTTAACAACAATATCAGCCATGGTCCAACTGAGCTTCCTGCTGAAAACATTTCTAATGATCTCAAACGTCGCCATTTACATCGTCTGTTATGTCGTTCTTATACCAGGATGCTACGATTATTACGATAAAGTCATCTATAATACCGTTGCGTAAGTATATAGCTCTTCCATTATTTCACTGTTCAATTCTTCCACTGTTCCGTGCTTCCATTGTTCAATTCTTTCATTGTTCTGTGTTCTATTGTTCCATTATTTCAGTGTTCCGTTCTTCCATTGTTCTGTGCTTCCATTGTTCCATTCTTCAATTGTTCTATGCTCTATTGTTCCATTATTTAATTGTTGAATTCTTCCATTGTTCCGTGCTTCCATTGTTCTATGTTCCGTGGTCTATTGTTCCATTATTTATTGTTCCGTTGTTCCATTGTTCCATTGTTCTGTGCTCCCATTGTTCCATTGTTCCATTCTTATGTTGTTCCGTGCTTCCATTGTTCCATTATTTTATTGTCCCATTCTTTCATTGCTGCGTAATTCTATTGCTCCATTTGCATTTGTTGCCTTTTTTCTTAGGCCGAAGTCTTTCGTTCAGAAAAAGATTTTTGCCTCTGTAATTCTTGGTGTTTGTTTCCTAATTCTGGTTTTTCACTCAAGACAGGTATCTTGATTATACATTATTTACTCCGTCATATATTATTTCAGCTACTTGTTTCCCTGTATAGCACTTATAATCTGAGTCCCTGTATAGCCTTATAATCTGAGTCCCTCCCTTCAAAAAAATTACCAACAACAACAACAACAACCCAAAGGCTGTTTGCTAAGACAGGCTCTGTGTAGTTTCAGCGGGTTTAAGGTTGTTGCTTGGTTATAGCGGTAACTACGAAAGCCTACCAATTGTTGATATTCGTTTTTCCAATTTTCCAAGTTTTTCCAATTTCAGAACCCCCAATGATAATTACTTTTAAAAGCTTTTACAAGGCCAGTAGTCATGGGTGAACGCGTCAATATCCCTTTTCTTTGATTAAAGGGTTAATTTTCATACCTATTTGACTTTTACCTTTTACAGGTTGAGATAACGTCTCGTAGGCTGATGTTGTGGAAAAAGGAGGTCAGTAATTATTCTTATTACATTCCTCCCACTCTTTCGGTAACAGCTACTAATAACTGCAACAACATAATTGCTCTTTTCTCAGAGTGGAGTGTGGTGGAGCGTAGACTACGACGAATGTAATAAATCTCGAGCAAAATGTAGCAAATTAATTATCAAACTTGTTTTACCTTAAGCATAACCTGCTTGTCCTGTTTTTCTTGGAGTCAACGAATCATGAATAGTTATGTTTAGCTGTAGGAGGCACTCTAGCTGGCGCCAACCCACGCTTCAACCAGAGGCTAACGTGACATGGCAGTTTTACTGTCCATTCTTCTTCCACGAGTGACTAGCAAAAGGGTTGGGGACGCTAGGGTGCTTGTACAATAGGCTTTACGACCTTTTATAGGCTCGGCTCATTGTTCAACTTCTGATTTCTTGTTTCGTTTATCTTTTTAAAAGGCCCATGACAAGAAAGAAGAAGTCCAGCTTTTACGAGGTCGAAATGAAAACTCATGGAAAATATTCTTCCTGTTCATGTCTGTGAACATTTTCTACACAACCAAGAAAGAGATGAAACGGTATGAGATAAGAAGTATTTAGTTTATTTACAAGGGCATTAGGAACAATTACCCGAATAATAATAATAATAAATCAGGGGTAAATTTTTGCACGAGATGCCCAGGGACGCCGGAGCGATGGTAGGGCAAGGGGGGTGGCCAGGAACGTAGGGCAATTTTTATAAAAACTTCGCTCGGGTCTAGTTCAAAAAGTTGCTTATTTTTGGACCTCTTATGGCCACCTTTTAGTAGTAAAAGTTGCTTAGTAGTTGCTTAATTTTAACTGTATATTTTTTGCACTAAGAATAGTATTGAGGCTAGAAAAACAGCAAAATTTGGAGTTATCCTATAGATTGGGCTTTTTATGCAACATAACGCTAGAACACCTAGTATACAGCAAAGAAATACTATAAATACTATAAATTTTTTCCTTTGGTACTATACGTTGCTTAAAGTTTTAGGCCTTCTCCGATGTCCCTGGAGATTCCCCATACACTTAGCATAGAACAGAACTTCAAATAACCCTTAACTCTGGAAAACCCTTTGAATCGTATTTATTGAAAAATGTTATTTATGAAAATGTTTCGAAAGCCTTACAACTTTGATGGCAAATAACAGTGAAAAATAAATCAATAAACTCTTGTTTATCTTTTTTTAGGAACTTTACAGCAGATCATATGATACAGTTGGCGTAATGTTTGCATCGATACCGTCATTTTCATCTTATTACACCGAAGACGCCATAAACAAAGATGGCATTGAATGCATGAGACTTCTCAATGAAATCATTTCAGATTTCGACGAGGTAAGGGGTCTTCGTTTCTTATTTCTTTGATTAAAGTTGCGAGAAACAGCGGAAAAATCTCTGGATATAGGTGCAATGTAGTAATACAGGCATCACTTATGTCAAAAGCAATAACATCTGGTGCTGAGAACGATGTTCCCCACTTGCATCCACAATGCCGGGACAATGTGGCTAAGGCACCGCATCTTACGGCGGTGACCATTACGCCAATCGCTATTCTCCTTGAATCTTTCGCCAGCCTACTGGGGGAGGGGGTATCCTGCCCCCAGACCATAACTGGACATCCCTGCTGAAGTTTCCAACTCATGGCACGCGAATCAATTGTGTAAAACACTATGTTTCTACTTATAGAATTCTTCCAGCCAAATCAGATATACGCGCATGTATAGTAAATTTAACTTGGTTTTTACCTGTTTTCAACATGTTTTATTTAATTTTCAAACAATTTTTTTTCTTTTTCAGGCATTAAGTGATGCCAGATTCAAAAGCATCGAAAAAATAAAAACAGTAAACAGCACTTTTATGGCTGCATCAGGTTTATTCGAAGAGGTAAATATATAAATTACAACTTATCTATATTTTTTAAAGGACAATTGCCTTTAGCCTTGTTCTAAAGCAAAATTTAAACTTAGAACGTTATTCTTCGCGTTTTCAATAATACGTTTTACGCGTATTTTCTTCTCTGTAGCCTTCACCAAATCGTGACAAATGGCAACATCTGGTAGACCTTGCAGACTTTGCTCTGACATTGAAAAATAAACTGGACAACATAAATGCAGAAACATTTAACAATTTCGAACTCAGAGTTGGTAAGTGAGCTGTTTGCTACCTCCATCACTTTTAAAGCTAGGGTTTCTTCCTGTATACGTCTTTGAGAAGAATGACCTTTATGAGGAATACCAGGCTGAAATTTGGGTAAAAAGTGTTTGCTATCTCCTAAACTACTTGAGATAAACACAAGCAAAGTTTGCCAGCAGAAAGTCCTTGTCCGTAAACCCACTTTAAACATGTTTTGAGAAGAGCCTGGGTGATAAGGTCAGGGGTGTTGTGGCTCCAAGAAAAGGGCCCAGGAAAGTTTGATTATTAGGGGGGCCAATTCAAATTAAACGCAGGTCCTTCACAAGGCCCAGTTTGAAATGGTGACCTTCTTGTGTTTCATTCCAAACTGCGAATGTAATCTAAATTTTTGCTAGGTTATATTTTGATAGGTTTGTCTTAAAGTTACTTTTAAAGGGGCTCTCCAGAAAATCTCCCTGTGCCCCGCATAGCCACAGCTTGAAGATGCGGTGGCGTTGTGGCCTAACCAGCCGGCTCGTCGTTTCAGGAGCTCAGCGAAGTCAGGGTTCGAGCCCCCAGCTGCGGTAGCGTCACAGCCAGGATCGAGGTCTCGATTAGTTAACCTACTACTGAAGGTGAAATGAACGTGAAATGGTGTATTTAGCGAAAGCCGCTAGGTTCTCAGTAGTAGGTTAACTAGTCGAGACCTCGACCCTGGCTATGACGCTACCGTACACTTACGTTCGATAAGTATCGCACCACCTTTCTCAAAATGGCGGCTAGCTGTGGCTCTCGGCCTAAAGCAAGCTATTTTCAAAACAACGACAACAGGGCTCAGGAGCCCCATGACTAACGATTTTGGCGGGAAAATATTCGCCATTTTACTGGCTTTCCGTTAGAATTAAAAGTAACGAAGATTGGGCTTTTTATGCAACATAACGCTAGAACACCTAGTATACAGCAAAGAAATACTATAAATACTATAAATTTTTTCCTTTGGTACTATACGTTGCTTAAAGTTTTAGGCCTTCTACATCTTGGTTGTTTATAAGCGGTTGCTTTAAAAAAAAAACTGCGTGTAACTCTGGAAAGCCCCCGAATCGTATTTATTGAAAAATGTTATATATGAAAATGTTTTGAAAGCCTTATAACTTTGATGGCAAATAACAATGAGAAATAAATCAATAAACTCTTGTTTATCATTTTTTAGGAACTTTATAGCAGATCATATGAGACAGTTGGCGTAATGTTTGCATCGATACCGTCATTTTCATCTTATTACACTGAAGATGCCATAAACAAAGACGGTATTGAATGCATGAGACTTCTCAATGAAATCATTTCAGACTTCGACGAGGTAAAGGGTCTTCGTTTCTTATTTGTTTAAAGTTGCAAGAAACAGTGGAAAAATCTCTAGATATACTTTAAAAGCTTTTTTCGTCTTACACTCCTCAGAGTATAAACGTCAGAAATAGACTGACACACTTTGAAAAGGCGGAATTTATACCCAGATGCTTATTGAAAAACTTCACTCAGTTTCAAAAGTGCAATGTAGTAATACAGGCATTAACTACGTCAAAATCAAAAACATCTGGTCCGGTGCTGAGAACGATGCTCCCCACTTGCATCCACAATGCCGGGACAATGTGGCTGAGGCGTCGCATCTTACTGTGGTTCCCATTACAGGAAATCGCTATTCTCCCGTGAATCTTCCGCCAGCCTACTGGAGGAGGGAATATCCTGCCAGCAAACCATAACTGGACATCCCTGCTGAAGCGAATCAATTATGTAAGACCCTCTGCGTTTTTTCATAGAATCCAACCAACCAACCAAACCAAATAATTGCGGGAAACAATTACGCACATTTATATTAAACTTTACTTGGTTTTTACCTGTTTTCAACATGTTTTATTTAATTTTCAAACAATGTTTTCGTTTTTCAGGCATTAAGTGATGCCAGATTCAAAAGCATCGAAAAAATAAAAACTGTCAACAGCACATTTATGGCTGCATCAGGATTATTCGAAGAGGTAATTATATGAATTGCAACTTATCTATATTTCTCAATTTTTTTGAAATTCATAATTGGTTTTTGTAAGGACTATTGCTTTTAGCTTTGTTCTAAGGGGTGAAGCCGAGTATTCAGGGTGCCCGCCTCGTTCGAATCTAGTTGGGGCTACTTTCCAAAACCCTACATTCCTTTGTAGGTCTGTAAATGAATTCTATCCTTGCTTGCTTCGTTGCTTGCTTGCTCCTCGAGAACTAATTTCGAGGCTCTGGTGCCCAGGGTACATGTCTTACAAATTCAAAAATTTATTTTCTTTTTTGAAATGGGCTTGAAAACTTTAAACTTAAACGTTATTCTTCGCGTTTTCAATGATAATTTTCACTCGTATTTTCTTCTTTGCAGCCTTCTCCAAATCGTGACAAATGGCAACATCTGGTAGATCTTGCAGACTTTGCTCTTACATTAAAAAATAAACTGGACAACATAAATGCAGAAACATTCAACAATTTCGAACTCAGAGTTGGTAAGTGGGTGGTCTGTTTACTACCTCTACCACTTTATATCAGGGCCTCTTCCTGAACAAATCTTTTTAAAGGACAACCATTATAAGAAACACCAGGCTGAAATTTGCTTCAAGGTTGTTTGCTACCTCCGAAATTACTTGAAATAAGCACAGGTAAACTTTGCTATCGTGAAACCCTTGCCGGAAACGCACTTTATGTTTTTCAGAAGGGTATAGGTGACAAGGTCAGGAGGTTGTCGCTCCAAGAACAGGGCCCAAAAAATTTTGATTACAAGGGGGCCAATTCAAATTTTACGCAGGTTCTTCGAAATGGTGACCTCCTTGTGTTTCATTCAAAACTGCGAACGTAATTGTAGCAAAATTATCGCTGCATTTATTTTTTTAATAGGTTTGTGTAAATGTTCAGAAGCTCAGCGATGTCGGGGTTCGAGTCTCAGCTACGGTAGCATCACAGCCAGGATCGAGGACTCTATTAGTTAACCTATTCGAACAACGTGGATTTGTTTTCGTGAAGGGAAAAGGGAACTTGCTGACTTTTTATCTAACAAAAAGGACCTGACAGGAGTCTTACATCCTGCGGAAAACAAAACAAATCAAAGGGCCTAAAAGGCAAGTGAAACAACATCTCTATAAAGACGAAGCGAGATATGCCAAGCAACACTTAGAGGAATATAGACACTAGCTAAAGGTATAAATCTCTGAAATGCTCACAGACCTAGTCAGGTATGAACAGACTTCAATCTAAATGGCTTTCGCTAAAGTATTTTTGGTAATTAAAAGAGAGAAAGTCGAAGAAAGAGAGGAGTTCAAACCTTAGAAATCATCTCAGGCCTTGGCCAAACGATCAAACATTGTTGACCAAACATTGAAGATTTGTTTAACAAACAATGTTTGATTATTTGGCCAGGTCACAGAACATTGCTTGACAAGCGGACTTCTCCCAGCAATGTTTTGCATACGAACAAACAATGGTTTGACAAGCAACGTCCGAAAGATTGACATTGCTTAGCCAGTCCCTAAGGATCGTCCATCGAAGCTTTTTGCATACTTAGATATGCACATTTTAGCGATGTATTTAAAAAGTTCGGACGAATTTCGGCATAATCCCAACATTTGGACCTTAGGTCCTAACCGTTCGTTTGCTGTCACTTTTTTGCTGGGCTTTAGCAAGCACAGGGTTACTGAAAATACAAAATTTCCACATTCTCCTGGTTGTCTTTCGTTCATTGCTCACGTGTTTCCACATGTTCTGCGCTTCTGCCACCGCGAAACACGCGTAGAACTCTCGAAACCCAACTCGGGAATTTTTCATTCTTAGCTTCCAACCCCTTCAGATGGGAGACCTGTTTATTTATGTTTTAAGTTATAAGTTAATATAAAAGTGCACTTATTAAAGTATTATGTTTAACGATTAATTTATGGGGAGCGGATGTTGGTGTGCGTTCGGCTTGACCGAGGCAACTTTTCTTCGTATTAGAAATTTTGCGTTGCGAAGTAAGATTGTCGGCTGAGTTGTTCATCTGCTTATCAAAGGGGAAGCAGCTCGATTCGAATCTCAAGCCGAGGATGGGGGGGGGGGTTGTAGCTCACTAAATTTCTTATAGGGGTGTGTGTAACTAGAATTTCTGACCTTTTTGGCCTTCTTGGCGCCTAAAAGCCGTTTTCGTCTGACACCCCTCGGAGTGTAAACGTCAGAAACAAATCGAAAAAATTGACTAAGGTAGAATTCATACCCCCAGATGCGGATCGATATGCACAAATGAGAAAGTGAAGTCAAATAGGCATTGTGTTTTCAACACCAATCAGTTTGTGGGATCCATTTGCTTGGAATTGGAATCTGTAGACATCGAAAATGTGTAGACGTCGAGGCCTGTCATTTGTTTTGGTCTGTTTCTGACGTTTTTAATCTGAGGGGCGTCAGGCGAAAAAAGATGTTAGTTTTTAATCTCCAACGATATTTTGCTATTGCTTGCAATCTTGAATGCTCTAATGAGTACAAATATTTCACAGAATTTTGGGCAAAAAGCGACTCCAAAACTGGCGCACTTCCCCGTCTGACCTGACCATAGTGACTTACATTCTCCGCTTCTCAACGACCGCAACGTCGAAGCTTGAAGCCATGTCCTTAAAGACATCGCACACATTATTCCGTATTTAAAAAGTAAAATGATTTTTCACTTGTTAATTTTTTCTTCAAAAGCATGATCTAAATATTTACAGATAATAATATATATGAAATATTTAGGGATTTGAAAATGTAGTAAGTTTATTAGAAAAAAGCAGAAAAATTTAGATATTACTATTGGAAATATAATTCTGATATATTGCATAAAACAATTTCTCAAACTGTTTCTTCAATCGAATCTATAAGGTGCTTCACGATACTTGCCCTTAGTTGACATACACGTTTTTTTTTATAAGAAAGTTTTTTTTGGGCCAGTATTGAAACTTTCTTAGATATTTCATGTTTTCACTACCAAAACTTTCTTGTGACTTTCTTAGCAAAAATTTTGGAATGCAGTATTTCTAAGAATGCACAGTTTAAGACACTGTATACATTGCACAAATACCACATTATTCAAAGAAAATAATCATTAGACTCGTTTTATAGCAAGAAGAGCGGCTGAACAGAAGAGCGAAAGTAACACACAGAACATTAGGAGTGAAAGTATGAAACAGAACTTTCTTAAGTTTCAAGAATCAAGTATTGAACTTTCTTAAACTTCTAAGATGTTGAGCACTACTTTCTTATAAACCACATTCTTATAAAAAAAACGTGTAGGGCATACTCTTTTGAACTTTGCAAATCTAAACCTCAAAATCGCAGGCTTAGCGGACTTCGAAACTAAAGCTCTGAAACGATCAAAAATTGTTTGTCAACAATTGAAATTTGCTTTGCAAGCAAAATGTTTGATCGTTTGGCAGCGTCACAAGACATTGCCCTACGGTCCTTGCCAAACGATCAAACATTGTTTGCCAAACATTTGAAATTCAAGTAATGTTTGATCGCTTGCCGAGTTTGATCGCAATGTTTGAAAGCGACATAAAAGCGAGATTCTCGAAGTCTACCAAACCTTCCAGCTTCAGATAACGAAAGGTTTAGAAGCCTCGAGAATCTGCCGTTTTCCCGAGTCACTCCGAAAAGAACGTGTTCTCAATGTCTGCGAAAAACAGAAGAGACAAAAATTAGCACGAAAGGAAAGGCCCATGCTCATGGTATGGACCTACTTAGCAAATAGTTTCAATCGCAATCCACTTAGTTTTGAATAGTTCTCGACTAGAAGTATAGTCTGCATTTTTCTTCCAATAGTCGTTAACTCTGGTAGGATTTCGGCGTCAGGAGAAGGGAGTCCGCGTCTAAAAACAAATTCAAAAGTTTCCGTTATGATGAAGGATGAAGAAGCTCGAAGATGCAGTTTTCTGTGCAACGATCTCGGGATTCGATGCTTTTTCGAAAGAAAGAAGCTAATTATATAATGATAAATCATAATAGAAGCTAATAATAAATTGAGAAGAAATGCTAAGAAGAATGAAATAGTAATAAAATGTTCTTACAACTGGATCCAACCAGATTTGCAAAAATTAAACCAAAAAATGAGATTTTCGATTCATCTTCGTCCACTGGATCAAATTTCCTGGAAACAAATATAATTTAGAATCGAACAATATTCTTTCAACGTTTTTAATAACTGTGTTAAGTGCCTAAAGTACTACGCGTTCTTTAAAGTTATTAGGGGAGAAGAGAACAAGAGAGGTAATGCAACGTGTCAAATAAGATGCCCAGCTCTAAGTATTCAAACGTAAAACAACCTTACTTACCAACCCAAGTGAAAACCACATTGGGGACACAATATCATTGACCAAGAGAACCCCGGAAACCAACTAAATTCTGTGAATTTCTGAAAATGATAAGAGAGAGTAAGCGATTTAGCGAAAAGTACGGGATTCAGGAATCATGCGACGAAACGCAAAGGATAAAAGACGAAAGATCACACCTACCTCTCCCAGTGTAGTAACGCTTGCCTGTTTTACAGTCAAAACTTCAAATTTATTACCTAAAGAAAAGGATCAAAACATGAAGAAAGGTTGTCATGTTTTATCGAAATACATTTCAAAATGTATTTTCTTTCGCCTTTTCTACACTCTTCTTTCAAACAAAAGCAGGAGTGTCATATGATCTCACTTGCGCCAGAAAAAATGGTTCAATAACACCCGCCACAGGGATGGTTACTCTCTTATATATGATTACAGGCGGTCGCGAGGTCCTGCCACACGGAGACTCGAACCTGATCCTCATTTAGACTCGAACCCGTAACCTACCTTGCGGATTTTCAAAGAGTTGAATAAGAGTTTTCTCTTTGAGCAATATAGTGTCATTTCGTTGTCTCAAAGCTTTCACACTTGGGACCGAGATGAAGTCATCTGGCTTTGTCACTGCATGGCCGCATCTTCTGTGTAGTAATTCATCTAAAAATGGAAAAAATTGCAATTATGGTATTTTTCCAGGTCAATGGATGAAGTGCAGGCAAGCCAAGCGCGCTTGTACAGGTAGACTAGACAATTTTTTAGCATGCGTAAAAGCACCTTTTCGCGATTCTTCGTTGACTTGAAAGCCTCCTGTAATGAAGACTAAATATGGATGAATTATTACGGAAATTAGGAAAACCAAGTTTCTTTTTGACGGCATTTTTACGCTCTCATTTTTTCACATTCTTTAAATATGCTTAGGCCATCAACATAAACGTTTGTTAACAACGGCAGCTACTTCATGTACGGAATAGAATAGCACAGGGTGACAACGAATGAAATGATCAGTTGAGCAAAGTTCATCTTCGAGAAAGTTTGGGCTGTCAGGGTAAGACTTTTTTTCACTACGCTTTTTAGACATTAAAATCGGCATAAATCTAATTTGGCATCGA
This sequence comes from Chrysaora quinquecirrha, assembly GCA_014526335.1. Lineage (NCBI taxonomy): Eukaryota > Metazoa > Cnidaria > Scyphozoa > Semaeostomeae > Pelagiidae > Chrysaora > Chrysaora quinquecirrha. The sequence continues at coordinate 33,984 of JACTAT010000055.1, read as the reverse complement.
TATTTAGATGGCAAATACCATAGAGATTCTAAGTCTTAAAAGTGGGCGGCTTAAATTCAAGGAACCAGCTCAAAATAATGGAGCTAAGACGAGCTGTCTGCTGGCCACTCCAGAAAAACAAAAAGGGCCTAAAAGCATCATGTCTCCTTCTCTGCAACATGACACGAGTTTCTCGTCATATCTTTCGCCTGGGAGGCCAACAATGCCCGTTGGAGGTGGCGGAGCTCCTAATCAAGTGGTAAAAATCTTTGAAGATGACGATGCAATGGGGCTGTTTAACCCAGAATGTCTCCTCATACACGAGACAGACACACCTCGTATCTATTTTAAAATACCTGATCTCACAGCCTCGAAAAAGCTCGGCAGAAATGTATTTTCAGTTTTGCAATGTGCTGATATATCTGCGGGAGATTTGAAAGTGATTTCAAAGTTTGGATCCTGGGATTCGTTAGTTTCTCAGATTCTAATTGAGTGCGATGGACCCATGATGCTTTGGAAGAGAAAGGAATCAAATGTAGAGTCTGAAGAAAAACTGGAGCAGAGTTATTCTTATGAATACACGGTTCTCAGCTCTTGCATGGTTAAGGCTACATTTTCAATTGACAAGCTCTCACAGGCATGCAACATGTTGCACCTTGTCAAAGTAGCCAAAACACGTGAAATTGCAAATATCAAGGAACTCAAGAAGAAGTCAGTCATTCCAAAAACAACGAAAAATCCATCAAAAATCAGAGAGGGTTTGCCAGAATGGGTGAATTACATACCATATCGTTGGTACTCTGCAAGCACCAGACGGATCATCGAGTATGTCCTGATCCTGTATACATTATTGTCACTATTATGGGCAATTTGGCAGCTATACCGTCATGTTGATTTCATAAGGTCCTACCTGAAACCAATTGTTCAATTTATTGAGTATTATTTCAGCATGTTCAAAGTCTGGTTCCAGTGGGTTGATGACGTTTTTGCTGTTTTGTCACAGTATTGGTGGAATTACCTCAAACCATTCTTAATGTTGTTTGTAGCTGCAGTGGCTCCGCTTCTACAAATCTTCAAACCCTTAAGAGGCATTGTCAACATAATACCATACATCTTTGACCCCTTCGTTAAATTCTTCAACATGATATACATGTTCTTCAAGCCTTTGATCAGCCCCTTGAAATCCTCTTTTGAAATTCTCTACAAATTTCTCAGCACTGTTGTTCGTGATGTTATTTCCCAAGCAATGACAAACCCCACTATTGCTACAGTTGTGCAGAAAGGCAGTGAGCTTTACATTGTGAAATTAATCCAAGAAGCCCTCCATGGTCATCTTGATCCATTAAAAGCTCAAGTTATTGTGATCAGAGATCTGATATTCAAAAGCTCAAGAAAAATTTATTACGGAATCAGATTCATCATTTCAAGGATTTATTTTGTGTTTATTTTTCTGAAAAGAGAGAGGAATTATTCGAAAGAAGGTCAAGCTGCTGGAGCTGATGCTCCTGCTGCTGCAGTATTTGGAGGGTTAGAAACAAGAGATGATGATGATGATTATGAACTTTCAAAAGAGAAACAAGAATAATGACAAAAATTGTTTGTTTGCAAATTAGTATTTACAGAATTAACGTAGCTTTATGATTTCTGAAATGTGATATAAAGTTATGGAAATGTTAGAAAATTCAAATGATTTTTCTGAAGGTCCAATGTAGAGAGATTTAAGAAAATGCAATTGTGATCATGATAAAAAATTGAAGAGGAAATCAAGAATAATTACAAAGAATCATAGCAGATTTTTAGCTCAAAAGAAAAAGAGAATCTAAAGAAGTTATTTTCGATGTTTGATCCTTTAATCCAGCTAGCCTGTGGTTTCAAAAGCTTAGCAAGGTTGGGGTTCGACGGGTTCGAGGCTCGAGCCCCATACACAGCAGCATGATAGCCTGGTATGAGGTCTCGTTAGATCAAGAAGTTTTGAATTTTGAACTACTATCTAGACTCCAAGCGGGTGATGGAATAATAAACTACGCAAGATAAAAAACTGAAAAATCTACTACTGAGATCCTAGCCACTGACGCTAAACACACCATGTCACCTTCACTATGTATGGGTATCAATTGAACACTGGTTTTGAACTTGAACACAGCTTTGAAGGGTTCTGTAGAAAGTAGTTCAAGGAAATCAAAGAAGGAAGAAGGACTCACGCAATGCGTATAATACTGTCAAAAAGTGCCAATATTTTCCCGATTTTTCGCCCAATCTTACAGAATTGACAAAGGAGTCACGCCCAGGGCCAATATACTTTCCTTCTTATCTATATCATCTATATCGGCATCTAGAAACACTGGCGGAAATTATGCTTGACAATAGCAGAAATTTGAACCATTGAATTTCACATCGAAATTCTGCATTTTCCTCTGGTTTCGACCAGAAAACAATCTGTTACTAAAAATAGAACGTTTTGGTATCACTTGATCTGGTGGGCGGCGAACTTAAACAATAGGCTGCGATTGGTTTGGGATGCTCTTTTGTCGGTGTTTGTGCCTTGTGAGACGATTGACTTCAGATTACAGAATGACGTCATTGTAGTTGAGGATTAGCCTGCCCACGTGAGCTGCCTTGCAGTGGATCAACATGGCCGCTTCTGGCATTGCGTCAAATGACCCTATGTTCTTAAAGTTGCCTACAAAGTGTCGAAAACGAGGAAATGATATTTTTCTGTATCAAACGATCTGTAGATTTGTCAAGCTAGCCTTTCCGTCGATTACGTCCCCGAGAACGTAGCTCTCACATACGTCAAAGTGAAGTCAGGAATCGTTTTTCGGAGATTGGTTGTTGGCCAAAAATTGCTTGAAAGTAGCTTCCCTTTGATTTTAAAAGCAAGATGAAGAAATTTCCAAAAAATAAAACGGATTTTGAAGAAAATCAAGATGCTGCAGACCAAAAGCTATTTTCTATGAAAGAATATTCGGTTCAAAATCTTTTTAGGCATTTTCGGGCTCGATTTCGGCTTTTAGGGGTCCGTGAGGTGATTAGCGATTGTGAAGCAAGCCAACAACAATTCTGGGTGATAATGAAGCATCCATAAATGATTATAAGAATCCACATCATGCCTGAGAGCATGACGACATACCCAGAAATATTACGACACACATAAAGTGAAGAAAATTTCACGTCATGCCTGATTTTCACGTCGTGTCTAATTTTCACATCATACGTATCTTCGCCGCATGCGAAGATTTCAGAGCATACGTGAAATTCAGAGCATGCGTGAAACTCAGCGCATACGTGCTGTGTGTGGTTCATATCATGATGCGTGAATTCCACAGCATGCGCTAATTGTTATGTTTTTATTGTCGCTACTTTGTCGTATTGCTTGGGGCGTAACATCGTAAAATCGTAACATCGCGTAAAATCGTAACATCGTAAAATCGTAACATCGTAACATCGCTAAATGCAAATCTGCCATTGTTGTGGAAGTTTTCATTATTCTTACTAGATAAACTATTAATAAACCATTCTTAGACCGACCGGTTTTCGCAAGACCAAAGGAAGAAAGCGCGTGTTGTTGTCTTGTTTTTAATCTTGTTTCTCAGCTAAATAATAACAAAAGTAAAAACTAAAGAACCAGCTACATGTCGAAGCAATGTATGAAGTACAGTATATAAATCATATATAAGTAAATGATATATAAGTATATAAGTATAGGCTAAGGCAATCAGTTCTAACCAACCGATAGAGTGAAGAAGTGAAATTTAATACAAAAAGTGTCAGTAAAATAAGTAAAAAATATTCGACACAGAAATTAATGTAAATCTTAATAAGTGGGGGGTCCTAATAAGAGCGGGGGGGGGGGTGGAAATTTTTCAAAAAATTAATTGGCGGGGGGGACGGCAATTAGGCACCTAAGAGTAGTACTGTAATGATGCAAGAGCTGATGCTGATAATCGTCTCGCTAAATGCAAATCTGTATTACAGTAGATAAGCCTGTTTTAGACATTGCTAGACCGTTTCTCGCAAAACTGACAGTAAACATATCAGATTCTAAAGTAGTTTTAAGATGGTTTTTCACATTCCAATTACGTATGGCGTTGCATGCAAATTTTGATGTTAAGAAAGAAAACCTTATCTTATATTTGACCTAAGGAACATGAGCAGAAGTCAGAAATAAAGCACAAAACGGAGAAAAATATTTTGCAAATTTTTCTTTTGCTATGAACTGTAAAATATTTAAACAAACTGCTTACCTTTACTCATTTACTCAACAAGATTATTTATAGATGTATAACAGATATACAATCAAAATAAGATAATACTACCTAGCTGCCAGATGCACTTAGTTAAAAAGCCCAAACACCAACGTCAAGGTGGCACCATTGTTTGGGTATTTCCTTTTTGTTTGAAAAGCTATTGCACTTGGTTTCCTTTTTAACATTTAAGAGATATAAATAAACATAGAAAGATATAAGATATATTAAAACAGGACAGGATACATAAATCTTGAAATATCTCTATATGTATATGTGGATGACCTTTAAAAATTGGTACGTCTTCAAAGAGTTATTTTTTAGCAGACTTGAAAGAGTTATTTTTTAGCAAGCTAGCAGTTATGGCAACAAGCTAGCAATGGTACATGGTAGCTAGCAGTACTGGCAACTCGATTTGGGGCCTGGGGACGAGGTTGGGATGATGGAGCATAACAGAGACTTGTGTAGCGAGTCTGGTATGCTCAGAGCTGTTGGAGTGGGAGGGCGGGAGGTGATAAGTGTGGAGGAGCGTTGACAATGATGGATGTCTGCCACCTGAATAAGATGCAAGCTCTGCATTTTTCTAATCAAATTAAAAAGTGGCATTTAATGTTTATTGAGTTTAGAGGTATCCAGGTCAGCTGTCATGAGAGTTGGTTAACCTTGATTTATAGCTTTATTTATATACTTGGATACACTTTTTTTTAATAAGCAACTCAGGTCAATAAGCAACTAGGGCTAAAATTTTGTTACATTTTTTGGTTGAGATAGCTTTCTTTATACAGTAAATCTTTGCAAAGGGTTTGCAAACTTGTCAATTACACTCTTTTTTTTATAAGAACCAGGAAATTTTGATCGACGCTGGCTGTTCTTAAATTTTTGCCGTATTTGAGCCTGAAATGTTCTTAATCTGTTCTTGATTCCTTGGTTACTTCGATATCTATATTTTTCAATGAATGTCTTGGGTGGTACTAGGTTTGTGTTAAAATGCTGCATGGTTGTCTATTTCTTTGTTTGCTTGCTTTTTACGTTCAGTCTGACTGTCTTGCTTGCATATTTAGCTGATATTCTTAGGGCTTTTGAAAAGGCCAGCCTCAGCTTGTTCTTAATTTGTTCTTAAAATCTGGGCAAAATCCAGGCTCGTGTTCTTATAAAATAGTTCTTATAAAAAAAAAGAGTGTACATTGAAAAGCCAGGAAAGAGCGAAAATACGGGGTGTTAGGGGATACCAGTCATTCTGCGAGGCCTGGACCTGAAGAGTTGCTAAATGCCAAATTATGCCAAATGCCAAAATAATGCCAAATGCCAAAGTAATACCTAAAATTATTTTGGCATTAATGATATTCATGATTGAAATACCTAAGTTTGTAGGTTTCACGGGCATTGCCAATTTTCTTTCCATCGCGTCTTCCCGGCCCATCCATGAAAAATCTGTAAATGAACATCTGTAATTTCAAATTTTGTAAAGGATAGATATGCTCGGATAGGCAAAAACTTAAAAGAATTCCTGTGCTAGATCGGAGACAGGAATCAACTGATCCTTTACATGCATAAAAAGAGCAAGCAGTGCTGAGCCGAATTTCCTTAGACAATAAAATACATGTTTATCACAAAAAGACTGAATACGCAATGCACATGCAAGCTAGTAGAAATAACAGAACGGAAAGTACCTGCCTTGCTGCATGAATACGACGTTCTATCATCCCACAAACAGCTGTTTTCGCCAATCATGGCGACCAGAGGAGAATCATCATCGCTTCTGCTTCATTTAAGGTTTCTGAAATCGAGTTTGGATATCTATATCAGCAAGGACTAGGAGCAGAAACAGTCAAATGTGAAAATAGCTTTTATACATAAATGAATAAATAAACCTACCTCTTTGATATCGAGACATGTTCTTCTATGGAGGCATGCAGGAAACTTTCGCTCACTTTCTCGTACTCATCGCAGTTTTCTCTTCCAAAAATGTATGCTTTTCAAACATATCACCAATGCCTCGCACAGTCAAGTCAAGTGTCAAGCTGGCAAGGTTGACAAACAAGCTTCTCCATCCATCCTCTCGCATTTCGTATGCTTGTTTCCGGTTTTCTTATGTACTCATTGGATAATCCCTATCCATGACAACTATTTGAAATTTGAAATTTGAAATTTGAAATTTGAAATTTGAAATTTGAAATTTGAAATTTGTTTTAACTGTTTTTGCAAATTGTTGTTACTCTGAAGATGACTATACTGGAAAGGAAAGTGTAGTCGTATATACAATGAATAGCAGAAAATCTTGTCATCTTTCGTTTGTCATTCTCATTAAACATGTTAGGATAATTTGTTTGCCCGATCGGATATATTTTCTTCGACCTCCCTGTTGACAACTCAGTTTTTAAAATGCCCCCGCAGGGGCAAGCCAGATATCATGCTGCCGGCCTGTCAATTTTCACGTGTTCACTTTCCTGGGATGGAATTCACCGTTTCGCAGTGAAACTGAAAACTTGTTGTTTTATAACAAAAGAATTAAGCCGAGAGGGCATCTAACCTACAGTATTAGCAAAAAATCGATTAACTAAAAGTTTAAGTTAATAAGAAAAAAAAATAAAATATACATTTACTACAAGGAACTACTGAGAATAAATAGTAAAAATAAGCTTTTTGGAATCTTACTACACCCAAACCCAAAGGACCGAGATTATTGTATAATTCAAGAAACTTAAAGAAGTTCTTATATAAAACTAAATCAATTAAATCAAAAAACTTATGTTATTAAAACTTTTATTATACTTTTTATTTTTACAATATAAGAAAAACACCAGCGTGGAGCCCTTGCCCAAAAACGCACTGCACACATGTTTTTGTTGAGTAGGGTCTTCTGGGTGGTAAAGTGGTGAAAAATTGCTATCACTCAAAAAATAAGAAACAGGTAGGCTGAAAATAGAGCCATGTGTTCTTACAAAAGAAAACGTGAACGAAATTCCTGATTCTAAGGTAAGGCAAGAGAGAGCCACAATCTCTTTCTTTCGATTCCAATGAATCTGGTGAGATGGCGGCGCGCCGCAAAGAAATTACTTGATTTATTGTAATTATTTCTGCTGACAACATCTGCTTTATTTGAATTATCACGTCATAATTTCGCTTTTGCAATCATGCCTCCCACTGATATTCCACCTTTTGTCCAAAATATTTGTCTGAGTATCCTTCCAAATTAAAATTTCAAATTCTGATGACCGAAACAAGGGATAAAAAACTTTGGGCCAATATTGCAAAATTTATAAGAGAAATTTTCAACTATAGAAAAAGTACTTGTCACATCCTGTAAAACGAAACTTAAGATATTTCATTGTTGCAGTTTCTGTTGTTGCTGTTGCTGTTATGTTACATTTATATTGGATTTTAGCTCTTGCTGTTCTTACTTTAGTTGTTATGTTTATTATATGGATATCTTTAAACTCCTTTTTGTCACTTTTGTGATGTGGAGTTTAAACAATTAAATATTTTAGCTTCTTTTTAAATCTATATTATACACCAACTGGGGGTATGAGTAAATTTTGTTATGATGATGATGATGATGGAGTTCTATCTTACCTACCTATGCCCTTCTGTTCATAAATTACTGTTGTTCAACTGTGCCCAATTTTGTTGTACTGTAATGTAAGCTAATTCCCGTTGTGCATCCAGTGAATCTTTCTTGCAATTTTTACAGCAATTGCATTTGGTTTTACTTACTTAATCTGATTCTCGGATTTGGGTGGAAGAACGCCTTTGATTCATTTAATTGGGGTCACGAGGATGGAATACCGAAAGAGGGGTCCTTTCCTTCGAGCGATTGTCCTGAAATTGGGAGAATCGCCCCTGTTTTCATCTTTGAAACTTGCTAGATTTCCCATTTGCCAATCATCTTCTTCATCTTTTCCTTATTGTCAGGACTCTGTCCCACTATACAGCCACAGTCAGGAAAAAGTTACGGTCACACGGTCATTGCCCGGAGGAAGGTCAGTTAGAACAATAGCAAATCTCATGCCACACCCAAGAAGCGCCCATTTTTCATTGTTAAGTAAGGAAGGTTTGCACCAAGGTGTATTTTCGTCTGGAGGAAGATTGAAGACTTTTCTGGGCTCTGTATACACAGCACTGTTTCAGGAATCATTGGTAAGGACAAAGGAGTTTCATATTCAAAACGAGGCAGAAACACAGCTGTTCCTCGCATTGCGGTCATTGAATTGCGGTGTTCCTTTTAGTGCTGTAAAAGTACAGTTTTCAGTAAGGGTTTCTTCTCTCTATTAATCAGGGCCGTAGCGGCCTATGCGGTTGGGAGGTGCAACCTCTCCCCCCCAAATAATTTGCAAAGTCCATTGTTTGTTACAGAATTTAGATTTTCAATTGCTGCTATCGTTTTAGCCCCAACAATGTAAATAAAACTCTTATCGCATGTAAATAAAAACTCTAATCTTTAAAAATATGTTTAAGAGTAGTCTTTCGTGTAAAGTGGTTGGCAGCAAAAAGGTACACAAGGCAGTTTTCTGACGTTGTCATGAAGTTTAACTTCAGTCCAGAATTTCACAAGGCCAATCTAGTATAAACGAGGTTCTTTATAACTTGAACTCTGGAAAAAAAATGCATTGAAAGAGGCCATATGTTTGTTTGTGTTATTGTGTTATTTAGTTTTTTATGTATACAATAACAAATAAAAGATAACTAAAGACAAAAACCATGTTCGTTGGTAAAATAACAAAATTAACGTTGGAGAGACCTTCGGATGGGCACAGTTTCGGCCGGCAACGTCTGAAGCGGATCTCTCAAAAAGCCGTACTCGGATCATTTAGAGGAAGAAAAATGTCGCCTAAGTTTTCCGTGGGTGAACGCGTGGAAGGAAGGTGAACGAGTGGAAGGTTGATTACCGAAAGTTGGCTAGCTCTCTCTTGAGCATTTGCAGACAGCTGATAGTGGGCTCGTGCATTGTTGGTGAAATCCGGCCCTATACGCATTTCTTAGTCATTTCTATTATTCGCATTATTCATGCTGTTATTGCACACTTTAAGTCTATGGAATTCCCTTAAGCTTATGTAATTCCTTAGTTTATGTAATTCCTCTTTACTCTCTATGCTTATATGCTTAGCGCTGCTTAATGCGCAAGAACCTCGTTCTGGAATTGAGAAGAGGAAATGAGAAATGAGTAAGGATTTAAGAACTTTTTCAATGCAGTTTTACGTCTATCCATTGTTTTCAGGCTTAAGTAAAGAACATTCTATTTGGTTTGACTAGTTGTTTTTCGTTTTTCTTGTGATCGAATAGCTAAATAGGTAGTTCTTCTTGATGAAATAGAAAATCCGCCTGTAAAGATTTTACTACAAGTTCGGAAGGATTTCTAAAGATTAACAAGAGTTAGTATAGAGTACATCAGGTAGTTAATGAGTCATTGGAATAAAATAAAATGTTATACATTTTGTCTTTCCATTGAAGTGAATTTGCGTATCCTCTGCATGACTTACGCACTCACTCGCAGAGTGCAGCTTCGAGGCATGTAACGAGCCGTAACGTTTCTACTGAACTAATGAGCAAGATCTGAGTAAGTTGTCGAGTACTTTCCAAATCTAAGGCTAAGGCAGCTCTTCTGCCTTGCTGCGCAGTATAAACTCGTAACCCTATTTTTACTATCTTGGTATAAAGTACGATGCGGGGTACAGCACAAGTCCTGGTGTACCGACTATGCGGGTTGGTTGAGTCTACTGCCTAAGGAGTTAGGCTAGAAGGACGGAAAGTATAAGAGTTGATACAAATATCTTCAGTAAATCTGCTCCTTATGCTTCGCCTCTTTGCATTTCGCTTTTGTTAATTTCGTTGTAAGATTGCTAAGTTGGTCTGATATCCTCCTTTAAAATTATTATTACTATTATCAGTTTCTTTTAAATTTGTCTATTAAAATACGATAGCTAAATTAAAGCTAATTTAAGCCAACTAACTAATTAAAACAACAGAATTACAATATGCAAATACGTAGTCGAAAGAAGCTAAAAAAATATATCATTAAACGTTTAATCAAGTCAAAACTTTGGGCTTTGGGGGTGTCTATAACTAACGCAGGAACGGAGCAAGCGCTAAGAAGTAGGGGTTCACAAGGTCTTGGGCCAGAGGTCTTTTTTGGCGACCACGCCCTTCACTTCTGCAGAAGATAGGAGCAACACCTTATTTTAAACTGAAACCAATAAACATTTGCTTAGAATCCGTCTTAAGGTATAGACCTTGCTTTGCCTTTTGCAAATAAAAATTTCTCTGTCTGTGTATCTCAGAGGTCGGGGTACTCAGTGATCATGGCTCCTCATTTGAGGTCACAGTAGATTGTTTTAATTTATTAGCTATACTCTGTAATTCTACCGTTTCGAATAAAAAGATACATCTGTTCAACCTAAGTTTCTCTTTGCCTCTTTTTATTACATTTTACAACTTCATATATTTGCAATTAGGTTTTATTCATTAACTTAAATTAATTTTTCATTCTAAACACTGTAACCCTTCACCCTTTGTCCCTTGGCTACTTTTCAGGGGACGTGACAATCTTACAATATAAAATTCGACAAATTAAAACTAAAGAAATCCTCCAAACACTTAGTTTGAACATGAAAGCATAAGATAATGATAAGAAAAAAATATAACATGATGATTTTGGACATTATTCTTTTTTAGAAAAAAGTATACGCAATTAATTGGTCTTTGAGTTTTTTAGTCTGCCTGTGTCCTAAGCCTCACTAGTAAAAGTTTCTTACATTTTCTATTGTTTTCTATACAAAAGAACAAAATAATATTTTGCAATTTGCAACAAATCTTATTAGTGACCCGAATAACCGGGAGTCTTGATAATAAATGGCGTGGTTGAAGAATTCTGTGAAATGCAATAAGCAGGGAGGGGTTGAAATAAGCGGGAGGCTCCTTGTTTATGTTGATTACAATGACGTTAATTAATCAAACTCTGCCATAAACTAAGGGAATTATTCGCAGAATCCCCTTCACAAATGCTAAATCAAACACTGGGTAGAAGCAGATACCTTCTTTTCGGAAGCATCGACTGTACAATTTGAATCATACAATAACATACATGGAAAACTAGCATTCTTTACATTTTGAAAAAAAGTTTTGATGTTTCAAGAATCGTGAAGAAATAACTGTGTGCCTTCACAAAAACTGGAAAATTAATAAAGGGGGGGTCTTAATAAGAGCGGGATGGTTGGCTTTTTTGTCAGCAAAATAGTAAGCGGGGAGAACGCTTATTCTTGACCAAAGATTAGCGACTTGTAAACGTTTTCTCCCAGTTATTTCAAATGATAATTTCAGCTATATGTAGTTGGCCACTTGAGCCTTTTTACAACAGCATCAGCTCTTGCATCATTACAGTACTACTCTTAGGTGCCTAATAGACAGGGCATTTTTGGCAACATTCTAGCAAACTGGGTAACCGGAAATTTTAAAGTAGTTTTGGACTCTTTGGTGGTTGGTGGTCATTTTAAGACTTGGGAACATTCTGACAAATCAATGGTTGTGACGTCATCGATGACGTAGAAAAGTTACGGTCATTGAAAATCTGACTTTTGAATTTTGTGTTTTTAATGATATGGTCAGAAAGGGCATCTCAAATGGAGCAAAAAATTATAAAACACCAATTCGATTTGGCTTAATACTCAGAAGTTATTACGATTCGAAATTCCTGTGACGTCATCAAAACGCAAAACTGATGTTTTGAGTCTTAACCGTTTCGTGGATAAATGTTTCTTTTGATGTGTTCAGCGTTACTTTTAGAATAAAAGCATCATGTTCTCGGTCACTTACGCTAATTTTTTGTCATTTCGAACCTTAAATTACGAAGAATGCTCGTAATTTCTATTGCGATGCAGCTAGGGTTCCGAACTACTATGAATGTTGAAAAAGATGAAAAAAGATAAAACATTTTCTGCTTACTTTCTCTGAGAATGGTAATATGATTGAGCTAGATAGATCTAAGTGCTAAAAAGTGGATCTCAAGTTAATCATATACCAAAAATAGGGGCACTGCTTACAAAAGTTGAACAGCTGCAGTTTGATACGTGGTCACTTGGTTAGGAAGGAATGCTCAAAGAAAGACGGGAACAGCCATTGAGGGTTGAGTTTCATTGCATAGACGAAACCCAATAACATCAATAGGTGTGTCCATTTCAGTCGACAAGATTGGCGAAAGAAAGAGGAAATTGCGCGGCCACTTGCCAGCTACTAGCGATTGCTGAAATGAACTGGAGCGAATCTTAGCGAAGCCAATCGACCGATTCAGTTTCAGTTAAATGTTTCGGCAAAAAAATTTGTGCCAGAATAGGAGCTACAAGCCAGATAATATCCGAATCTGGGAACCTACCCTATAAATCCTATTCAGCCTTTTTCTTACATTTTTTCATTATTATCATTCAGTGCTCGTCTCTGCTATTATTGGAGAATTCGTCCCACAAAGCCGCACTTACAGAGTTTGTACATTTATCAACGTAACAACTTGCAAATTGCGTCTCTCTCCTTGCAACTCTAAAAACTTAATCAAAAGTCTTTGCAAAAGTCAATTCAAATAGCTTAATAACTGTTATCTTGTATAAATCTCTGTATTATGCCTATAAAGACTGATAAAAAGTGGCAAACTTCGTACTTTAACACGAAAGTGAACGGATTTTTCTGTGTTTAGGGTGATTTGCAGTATTTGAATTCCCCTCCAATCCACCACCAAGCCTGGCTTCCAAACTAGCAATAACCGCTGTCGATAACCGCCTATGCCAACACGTACACCAGTGCCTACATCTACACCTACGCCTGTGCCTATGCATTCGCCTACACCGATGCCTACATCTAAATCTACACCTGTGCCTATGCCTTCGCCTATGCCTTTGCTACATCTACACCAACGCCTGTGCTTATGCCTTCGCCTACACCAATGCCTACATCTAAATCTACACCTGTGCCTATGCCTATGCTTTCGCCTATGCCTTTGCTACATCTACACCTACGCCTGTGCCTTCGCCTATGCATATGCCTACACATATACCTATGCCTTAGCCTAGACCTATGCCTTCATCTACACATACACCTGTTCCTCTGCCTACACCTATGCCTATGGCTACACCTACACCTGTACGTATGCCTTCGCCTACACCAATGCCTACATCTAAATCTACACCTGTGCCTATGCCGAAGCCTTCGTCTATGCCTTTGCCTACACCTATACCTGTGCCTAAGCCTACACCTGCGCCTTCATCTACATTTGTTCCTATGCCTTCGCCTATGCCTTTGTCTACAATTTATCGACATAGATGTCTGCCGTCTTCTCGAGCATTTACGGCTACATAAATCAAATTGAAGACCGTGGTCATAAAAAAGTGCTTCACTCTATCCAGCTCATATTACCATTCTCAGAGAAAGTAAGCAGGAAATGTTTTATCTTTTTCATCTTTTTCAACATTCATAGTAGTTCGGAACCCTAGCTGCATCGCAATAGAAATTACGAGCATTCTTCGTAATTTAAGGTTCGAAATGACAAAAAATTAGCGTAAGTGACCGAGAACATGATGCTTTTATTCTAAAAGTTACGCTGAACACATCAAAAGAAACATTTATCTACGAAACGGTTAAGACTCAAAACATCAGTTTTGCGTTTTGATGACGTCACAGAAATTTCGAATCGTAATAACTTCTGAGTACTAAGCCAAATCGAATTGGTGTTTTATAATTTTTTGCTCCATTTGAGATGCCCTTTCTGACCATATCATTAAAAACACAAAATTCAAAAGTCAGATTTTCACTGACCGTAACTTTTCTACGTCATCGATGACGTCACAACCATTGATTTGCCAGAATGTTCCCAAGTCTTAAAATGACCACCAACCACCAAAGAGTCCAAAACTACTTTAAAATTTCCGGTTACCCAGTTTGCTAGAATGTTGCCAAAAATGCCCTGTCTATAATTGCCGTCCCCCCCCGCCAATTAATTTTTTGAAAAATTTCCAACCCCCCCGCTCTTATTAGGACCCCCCCACTTATTAAGATTTACATTAATTTCTGTGTCGAATATTTTTTACTTATTTTACTGACACTTTTTGTATTAAATTTCACTTCTTCACTCTATCGGTTGGTTAGAACTGATTGCCTTAGCCTATACTTATATACTTATATATCATTTACTTATATATGATTTATATACTGTACTTCATACATTGCTTCGACATGTAGCTGGTTCTTTAGTTTTTACTTTTGTTATTATTTAGCTGAGAAACAAGATTAAAAACAAGACAACAACACGCGCTTTCTTCCTTTGGTCTTGCGAAAACCGGTCGGTCTAAGAATGGTTTATTAATAGTTTATCTAGTAAGAATAATGAAAACTTCCACAACAATGGCAGATTTGCATTTAGCGATGTTACGATGTTACGATTTTACGATGTTACGATTTTACGCGATGTTACGATTTTACGATGTTACGCCCCAAGCAATACGACAAAGTAGCGACAATAAAAACATAACAATTAGCGCATGCTGTGGAATTCACGCATCATGATATGAACCACACACAGCACGTATGCGCTGAGTTTCACGCATGCTCTGAATTTCACGTATGCTCTGAAATCTTCGCATGCGGCGAAGATACGTATGATGTGAAAATTAGACACGACGTGAAAATCAGGCATGACGTGAAATTTTCTTCACTTTATGTGTGTCGTAATATTTCTGGGTATGTCGTCATGCTCTCAGGCATGATGTGGATTCTTATAATCATTTATGGATGCTTCATTATCACCCAGAATTGTTGTTGGCTTGCTTCACAATCGCTAATCACCTCACGGACCCCTAAAAGCCGAAATCGAGCCCGAAAATGCCTAAAAAGATTTTGAACCGAATATTCTTTCATAATTTTCTCCTACAAAACTGCGAATTTTCTCGGCATCCCACCTTTTTTGCACGACAAAAGTACCGAAAGCCGAGAACTTAGTCACGAAACGAAACTACCGACCGAAACTTGACGAGTTTAGCAGCCGAGTCATCTCTCTTCATCTCATCCCACGTGAAGTTTTTGTAATGTCGTCACGGTGATGGAACAATTTACAAAGTGATGACAATAGATCGTAATCAATTTAAAACAGATGTTATTGTTTTTGTTTCGTGACGACTGTTTACTTATTGTCGCGCTGACAAAAAACAGATTTATTTCACTGAAAGTACGCGAAGCAGGAGACAGCAGAAATTGCGATAAGAAATTTCAGAACACCGATTTCGAAATTCTTTCAAATTTTCAACTAAATGGTCCTTCAAGAAATGGAAAAACTCGCCGAGCGGAGTTTTGGCAATGGAGAGCAACGGATTAGAAAGCCGAAAAGATTTGATGTTACTTCCACATTGGCTTATAAAGAGTTGTATGCGAATAATTTGCGAATGTACAGTTTCCTTATGAAAAAGGTGAGACCAGCTTTATCCTTTATTTCTGAATACAATTTTTTCGATGATCTAGCTCAGATGATCAGAACGGGAAACCAATATTTCTCTGTCTTTCTCATGCATGGGAATGTACATACCTGCAAGAGACTCGTATGTACAAGTATTTGCTTGCTTCAGAGCCCGCCCTTCTAGCCCCTAAAATCGTTTTTAGCCATTAGGATTTAGGCCTTAGTTTTTCTACATAAAGTCTTAGGAATGCAAAATATTTGGCTTAAACTTGGTTTAGCTTACCTCTCGAACAAGCGTTAGCCGAGTTTGCCAATAACATTTTCAAAACATCTATCAATAGTTGCGGAGTTTTAGAAACCGTATGTGCCATGTGTACTTGGGATTTACATGGCTATTTACCCCCGGACAAATCGTTATCTATTGAAATGGTTGCAGGAGTGTCTATCGATTTTCAGGGGGTTTTGGTTTTGCGCCTGGTCATAAGAATCCAATCAAGAGAACTGAGATAAAAAATTTTTAGAAGTGAAATGCGGAAATGCCTAGCCTCTCGGATTCTTGCTCCGCTATACAAACTAATGGCCTAAATTTGGCATAGAAGGTCAAAAAGGTGAAAAATAAATTCGGGTCAAATCCTAGGGCAGGGATCATAGGCCAGAGACCAACAAAAAGTCAAAAGTCAGATTCGTTTGAAATTCTCTCCCATGTTGAAAAAATTCCAATTTTGATTCGCTCATAGATTATCCCACCAGTTCGCTCAAGGAATGTGATAAAGTTCTTATCATGAACAGATAAAGACTGTGGGACATTGGAAGGTTGTTTTGATTCCATAAACTCTCTCAGTTGATATTTACGGGAAATCGCAGTTTGAAATCAAATTATTTTTGTGTCATACTGTGAATTCCTCCTAAACGTAAATCATCTCAACATGGAAACTGTTAAAATATTTCGCAGAAGATTAATTAATCATCAGATTTTATTAGGATTTTTTAATTACGGTCGAGTTTCACAGCACCCTTGGGTAACCGCCATTTTACCGCCACGCCTCCACGCCAGTAGGCGAAAATTCCACGCTGCAGATCTCCTCCCTCCGGCGTAGGCTACATTAGAATTAGTGGCATGGTCAGACATCCAATATAGGAAGCGAGGGGCCAGGGACTTATCACTCTCTTATAAGGCTAAGTAGATTTCTGCTAAAACAAAGGGATTTCCAAAGAATTTCAATGAAAACAATAAGATTTCAAGCAAAGGTGTACGAGATTTCTAAGGAGTGAATTGCCCCTCGATTGGAAGGGCAAAAGGGTGTGGTCAAGGAAAAATAGGGTGTGGTTGTTAGAATAAATAGCCAAGTCGTACCCTACGATACCGCAAATATGCAAACCCAAAAAACGCCCTTGACCACTGCTTAGAATGCAAATGGATATCACCAAATCTGGTTCATCCTAGGCCTATGTAAGCTATAAGCTTCATCAATATCCCAAAATATTTTCATCAACATTTGTTTTTTCTCTTTTCCAATAGATATTGCGCAGGCAGAGCATGCTGTCCTGCTACATATAGAGAGAGGGGGGCTTGTTTCAAATTTTCACTTGAAAAGGGGGAGCTTAATAGAGAGAGGGGGCTTAAAAGAGAGGGGAGCTGAATAGAACTTTTACAGTTGTCTTAAAGTGCGTGAAATTAAAAAAATTTTTGTGTTTATCTTGGTATCTTTTCCAATTAAACCTCGAATTACACGTTCTTTTTATAAGGAACCTACCTCAAGGCCTAGTTCTTAAAGTTCCTTATTTTTGGACCTTTTTGAGGCGATCGTACGTAGTTCGAAAAGTTCCTTAATAGCTCTTTAATTTTAACTGCACATATAGTGGTCATAACAATAATGGAGAGACCCTTGCATGTGAGCGAAGCTCGGGACTACTCAAGGAGACATTTGATACATGTGTAACGTACAATTTATGTGATTTTCGACTACAAATGAATGGAACCGGCTTCTAATTCTTGGTTATTTGCAGTGATAAAAGCATTCGACATTGAAAGTTTATTAATGATTTTCTCTTTAGTAGTATAAGTTCTTTAAATTTTCGGGCCTTCTACATGTAGGTTCCTTATAAAGTGGTTCTTTATAAAAACAAATTTTGTAAACATGAGAATATAACTTCAATCTTTTTTATTGCAGGAATTAGATCGTCGTAGTCAACAAAGATTGCAAGATAGAAAAGAAGATTACTTTCAAAAACATGTAACAAATCAAAATAATCAAAGAAATAATAGACTTTTGAAAAGTTTTAAACAAATGTCAAGAATGAGGACATGTTTATCTGACCTCGATCTGAGTAGAACATCCGACTCTGAATCTGAAGGCTCCCAAGAAAACCTCTCTTGCACGCCCTTGGAAAGACAGGATCGAAAACAATCGTTACTTGATGTACGCAGACACGATTATGATGACGTAAATGTGGTGTCCAGACCTCGAGCGAAAACGACGCTGGGAAATTATAATTTTTCAGCTTATTTAAATTCAAAAAAGGTAAATTGGAATATGTGAACTCTTGTTTTCTATTGTATTTTCGCTTTAACAAATTGTAATTGCGAGGGGGGTTGCAAAAGAGCTGTGGCCTAAAATTGATTAAGGTAAAAGGTATCTATTTCCTTAAGTTCCTTATTTTTGGACCTCTTTTTATTAGTAACAAGCTGTAGTGCCAAAAGTTCCTTAATCTTAACTGCATATTTAGTGTCATTCCTATAATAAAGAGACACTTGTATGTGACCGAAGCTGAAAACTACTCAAGGAAACATATACATGCGTAACATACAATTTATGTGAGTTCTGACTGCAAACGAGTGGAATTAGCTTCCTAATGCTTTATTGTTTGCAGTGATAAAAATATTCAAAATTTAAAAGGTCAAACATTTGAAATTTGCTCGTCAAGCAAACTGTTTGACCGTTTTCCCACATCACAAAACATTGCACGTCAAACCTTTTTTTGCTTGATACAAGGATAAAATGTTTTTCAAGTTTTTCAAGTGTATTGTAGAGCGAATTCTCCTTGTCAAGCAATGCTTTATGATGTGGCCAAACGGCAAAACATTGCCTGTAAAGCAAATTCAAAATATTTGACGAACAATGTTTGATTTGTTTGATCATTTGGCCAGGCCTATAAAATTTTGTTATTGTACTTCAATGATTTTGTCAGAAGAGCCCCTGGAGCCCTACTTGTTATATTTGTAGCGTAGCTTTACATCTTCTCGTCTTGCCATGATTTTCGAAAAATTTCGCTCTTTTCGAGCAGGATATCTCGGGGGGTTGGTGGGTTTAAACCATCAATTCCTATAGTAACCTTTAAATTGATAGCTTGCTTAAAAGGACTGGTCTCAAAGTTTCTATTTTTGATTATTGATTTTATTCTTCCCTTGTTTAGGACTTGGATTCAACCACAAAGAAATACCTCCGCGTTCCCTCGACAGCCGAAAAGCCCGTTTCTCCTCTGGCCTCACCAACCTCATCGATAAACTTCGTTGTGACGTCACCAGCATCACCAACCTCGCCTCCACGATCGAGGTACATGACGTTGAACAGAAGACATTACTCGGACCTTGGATCAATGAGGACTTCAGAGTTAGAAGTTAGCTCGGATAGTGATGTGACTTGTTCTGATAGTGAACTTCAAAGTGGAGACAGTAATGACTTGGATGTAAGTTTCTTGTTTTTGAAATTGTTTTTTTTTTTATTTTGAGTTACGTGTGAGCAATCCACGCTTTTGCGGAGTTGAGTGTTTTCGATTGCAGCCCAGAAACAGATGTCTGGCTAGCTGTTTTTCTTGTAAGCTCTGTGGTGTCCTGATCTAATCCAGCTTGCTCGTGGTGTCAGAAGCGGAGCAAGGTCTGAGTCCAGGCTACGGTAGCATCACAGCCAGGGTCGGAGTCTCGATTAATTAACCTACTACTGAGATCCTAGCAACTGGGGCTAAATACACAATTTCATCTTCACCTTTTTCATCCGGATTCAGGAAATCGGTTCACATAATGTTAACAAAACTTCGCGTAATGTGTTGAAAATTGCCGAATGTTCGCCATTGTCGTCAAATTCGCCGTCCTTTTCTGAATTTGATAGGACATTGCTCCTCTTTGCCAGGTCTAGGTGCCTTTCGTTGGCATATCGCAACCATATCGGTTGATTAGAAGCGCACCATGAGTATGATCGCATAAAACGTATTTTCGTTGTAAAGTCTACATATTTGAAAATCTACCATGGTGCATAAAAACATTATTTTAAAACGACGAAGTAGTATCTTCCCGTAGATCGCTCTTTTCGAAGTTATTATGTATTCCTCAGTTATTTATTGTAGCTTTAGAGACGGCGAAGGTGAAATGCTGTAGCGCCAGTCGCTAGGATCTCAGTAGTAGGTTAACTAATCGAGACCTCGACCCTGGCCGTGACGCTACCGTGGCTGGGCTCGACCTCGAACCCTGACCATACTGAGCTTCTGACACCACGAGTCAGCTGGATTACACAACGACGCCACAGCACCTTCAAGGGACGATGTATTCTGAATTTTGTCATGTTTATTTTCTAGGAAAAACGAAGTCGCTCTCCAAGTTTCAATCGAGCAAGACAGGCACGAATCAGACAAGAATACCGCAAGGCGAGGTTAGCCTCGTTAGAGGGTACTATATCAAAAGCAAATTCGATTTTAAAAGATATTAGAAAAAGTTCGCTACCAAGGAAAATTCCAGAAGATGAAACTAAAACAACTGTGGAAAACGAAATAAAATATTCGTCATTGCCTCGCGATTTAGCAAAATTTTAGGACTTTTTTGACAATTATTATTTTGTATCGAATTCAGGACCAACAAAAGCAAGTATAGTCGAAATTTAAGTAGAATAGAGTACGAATAATGTATACTCATATGTACACTGATAGCCTAAGTACCCTAAGTATACCCTAAAAGTGAAAAGAAATTAAGTTTTTTTCATCATTGTTTATGCGAATAAAAGTTGATATATCTTATTTTTCTATACACGTATTTCCCTTTACCGTATTTCCTTGATTAAGCGCCCGCAGGCGCTTATTAAAAAATCCGTTTCAAAGAGGAGACCGTTATTTGAAAATTTCTGAGCAAACTTGTCAATTACATTGAAAAGCCAGAAAAGAGCCAAACTAAGAGGTTTTAAGGGGTACCGGTAATTCTGTGAGGGCTGGAATACTGGGTATGTTAAACAACTCTTGAGGGCTGGACCAAAGTCCAGTTGCTTATTGAAAAAAAACGTCTATCTTCATTTAGCTGAAATATATATTATACTCCTAACATATTAAAGTATAAGACACGTTTTTCCAACTTTTACTTAATTACAGAAATTTCTTGTTTTTAGCAAGCGTTCTTATACTCATTTTACAATTTTGTTTTATTTGGTCTTCTTGCAGTATGTGCACAGGATCGAGGGGCAAATCACTCCAAAAAATCTCGTCCACTTTTTGAAAAATCCTATTGTTATTTTGAAAATCCTTTAATAATTTTCAAGAAATTCTATTGTTCTTTTGTGAAAATCCCAAAAATCTCGTCCAGTTCTAAGGAAAGTGATTTGCCCTCGATAGTAAATGTTTCGAGTCCTGGAGCCCTGCGCTTTTTAAATTTTTTTGGGGCTTTTCCGTTTCAATGAAACGCGAAGTGCTAAGAAATGCGTACACATTTATAGATTTGACGTAGGCACTGGGGTAGCAGGAGGGATCCCTAGCAAAATTTCAAAATTTCACTGGCATTCATGCATTGTTATCATAACCAGACTTGCACCCTTTCCGAAACAAAATTACAAAAATTTTTTATGTAAATAATTGTGCTAAAGAATTCTACTGATTTAAATTTTTCCTACAAAAATTTTCATTCTCAAAAAAAATGCTACAAAAATTATTCAAAAAAAATTGCGACTTTCCGATATAGCCTCAGTCTCATATCGAGGTATTTCCGGTTCAACACTTTCCCTGTTGTTGTTGCTGCTCACTTAAAAAAAAAACAAAATGACCCAACTGCACCGACCAGGCTGCAGAAAGATGTGAGTAGGAAGTTTAATTTCTGTATTCCACTTTTTATAAAGCAACTATTATGTTAAGATTTTGCTCGAAAGGTATTTTTTACTAGAAATAATAGGTAGTTGCTTTTAATTGTAGCTGGAATCAGCAGGAAAGGCATATGAACTCTAACTAAACTAGAAGCTGAGTGAATTGAGTTGGATGGATTTTGGATTTTTCGCCTTCCTACCTAGAGCCTAGCTAGCCTGAAAACACAAGCAAGTCTGAAGAGAAGAAAAAAGTCAAAATGATTCGATATCAATTCCGACCAAGCCTTGTGGACCACTGCCAGCTTTTCATCCTGGTTCGACCATTCTACAGTGCAACGGATGCAGACCTGACCTCAATAAACAACAAACTTTCCAAGTTTCAGTGTGCTCAAATTGAAAATGACAGCAAAAGTAAAATCTTGCGCTTCAAATTCCACAAAGGATTCCTGAGGGAGCATTATGACTGGGGCAAAATGCAAACACATCGTACACCGGTTGGACTTATTGGTAAGATACTGTAGGGTAGAGACTAGACTACGCACCTGTGTGGACATTTGTGCACACCAAAGAACTTTGGTCCCCAATTTTGGCTAAACAATGGAAGACAATACCCCTATTGTTTGGGAAACAATAGGCTTGGGTGCATGATGTGGAAAAATTCAAGTCTAGACTGCACACACAAAGTCCTGTGTAGCTGCAAGGTCATCTAAATTACAAGGCTTAAAGCATGCATAACACTGTTAACTGTTGTAAACACCCACCAACACACTGAAAGATGCAAGAGGCAACTTATTCTAAAGCTGCAAACCATGGAAAAAGCCACATCTTTAAGCCACATGGCACATGCAAAATAGGGGTTAAATCTTTGAACCTGCAAACCTATAATAGGCCTCCTTGCAAGTTCGCAACAATAATTAGGCTGAACATGCATGTGTGAGAACAATCATATCTGGTATCACCCCCCTGCCCCTATCAAATTTCAATATGGGAGAGGGGGTAACCAAAAGGTTGTCTCACACAATTTGACCAGGATCATTGCTGGTAAAACTTCCTTTGCTGCATTTGCAATAACATTCAATTTTTATTTCTGCAGCCCTTGCAGACTTTCATCAGACCCAAAGATGCATGCAAAAGACATAGAAAAAATCAACCACAGGTTTGCAAATATGAAATGCCAATACGAATCAATGCTGCATGATTCAAGATGTATCATCCTAGGTTCAAAACAACCAGATAAACCTCTGCCATCAAACTTCATTTTTGTTGAAGATGATAACACTGATGGTACAAATGAATTTCAAGGATTCATTAAAGAGTTTATTTCCTCGTTGTTTGTAATACTCGAGTCGAAAAGAGTTGAGAAATTGAATGAAAAATTGGAGAAGATGGATCTCCCAACTGCACCCATTGAACAAGAACAAGTTGTCACTGATTCAGATACGAGGTATTTATTAGTATCATACTGCATTGATTACAACCAACCCCTTTATATGGTAACAGGTCAACTTGCCCCACTACCAGCTTGCCCTGCCTTAACATGATCAAGTCAGAACTCTTCAAGTCAACTTGCCCCACCATTAAATAAGTACTAGAAAACGATAGAATTGAGTGAATCTATCAATGTGGTAAAAGGGTTTGGGGTGGAGCCCTTAGCACCTACTTTAGATATTTATGGTTCATTTGGGGTGAGTTGACTTTTGAGATGGGGCAAGCTGACTTAGAAAGTGGGGTGAGTTGATCTAAAAGTGGGGCAAGTTGGCAATGGGGCTAATTGGTAGTGGGGTGAGTTGAGTAGAAATCTTTATTCTTCCCCAAAACCCAAAGCGATCACACTTTTAGAGTAGACTTGTTTAGTTAAGTGTTACAAGCCATCTTCAGAAGCTAAGGGACCTGGCTGTGGGGAGTTGACAGTGTGGCCAGTTGACCTGTTACTATTTGCCCAAGATTGTTTCGTCTGAAACTTTTTGTTAGTAGCTTTTGCATTCATTTATTTTCAGAGCCATGAAGAGAAAATGTTTGGGCAGAAACAGAAAGTTGCTTGCTGATCTTTGCTTACTCTCTGGTTTATATCAAGACGCATTATACCATTATGGACATGCCTCTGAGAATTTAAGATCTGTATCCGATTACTTATGGATGGGAGCCGCATTGGAAGGGCTCTGTGCAACAAGTATTATCATGACAAAGATCGAAGTCCCTGTTATAGCTTCACGTCTTATTTTGCCGAATTCAAGTAAGATCAACGTAGCACAAGGTGATCTGAATCTTGATGAAGATAAATCCAAGGTTTATATTCCGCTGACTGATGAGGAAATCATAGCAAAATACAGTGAAGTTCTTGGATGTTATCGGAAGTTTAAAACAGGACATATCGAAATGGAAGCTCATTTGAAGTTTGTCAAACTTCTACTAAGCATGAAGGTAAGAGGCGTTAAAGTATCATGGGCTTCTAGCGTTCGATTTTTGCATTTTAATTCTTTCTTGCTGTTATGTTTTGTTTGTAAGCGTCTGAATAATCTCCATAAGCAGTGCTTCTTCTAGGGCGCATGGAACTCGAGTTTTAAATATGTATGTTTTTCAAGAATAAATATCATTGAGTTATATATATCATTAATGCCTTGGCTAAACGATCAAACATTTTTGTCAAACATATGGGATTCGCTCCGTCAGTTGTCCTAGAACATTGCTCGACAAGCCGAATTCACTTGGCCATGTTTCTGAAAAACTTTAGACACATTTTCAGCTTTCCCTAAGCAAAAAATGGTTCACAAGCAATGTTTGCAACATGATCACACGGTCAGATATTTTGTTTGGTAATAAATTTCAAGTTTTTGACCAATAATGTTTGATTGCAGCATTAGGCCCTTGCCAAACGATCAAACATTGTTTGTCAAACATGTGAGGTTTGCTTCAGGGTTGAGAAGGATTGTTTTACTGTTTTGTTAAGCCCTAGAACATTGCTGGACAAGCAGAATTTGATTATCAATTATTCTGAAAGACTTTCAAAACCATTCTGCTTCTCTAAGCAAAAATGTTTGACGTAAAATGTTTTGCAATATTGTCAAAAGGTCAAATGTTTGACCAATAATGTTTGATTGAGTGGCAAGATTATTGAAAAACCCTATTATTTTTCACAAATTTCAGATATTCAACCATCAATGTTTGACTGTATAGCAAGGGCCTTTCTCTATGATTGTTCCTAACGTTTTTCCCTCGTTTGCTCTTTCTAGAAAGTTCTTGAAGCTTGCCAAGTAGTCCAGAGTTTGTTGACGCTACCTCTTGGTTATAATGACTCAGAAAAGGTACGAATATCTCTTTATTTAGGTATTCTTCGCCTTGGAGATATGTCGATGAGCCCTCATCTAGTAACACTTGCCCCTGAAATATCGTCGATTTTCCTATTTGCAATGTGCAGTGTGTGGGGCAAATTTTACAAGTCTAACTTTTACGAATAAACGGTAAACTATTTAGTTATATCCTTGTCAATTCATTGTATTTGTATTGCATTTCATTGTATTAGTAGCAAATTCACATTTAATTTTCGTCATTTTAGGTTGATCTCTGCAAAGTATTATCAACAATATTTGATCAAGTAAATTTGAAGAGAAAAGCAGCCTTTTTCAGAAGAAGAGCTGCGATGCATTGCACAAATCAGAATAACGCGACATTACCTGTTTTAAGATTTGTAAGCAAATTTCTTTTCGTAATTTATTATCTTTATAATTATACCGTATGCTTCAGTTGCATGCATTTTACATAGCAATAGATACTTTGCGTACGTAATTATAAACTAGAAGCCTGATAGGGATTAGCTATGAAGTCTGTTCCATAAGATCACAACGATAACATTATTGCACGATCGTCAGTGCACGATTATCGCAAGATACATGTGGATACAAATGGATATCTGATCCGACCCCCTTCTCAATAGTTTTTTCTGCCACTGCAGTTCGGATAGCAGTTAAATATCCGGGGGTTACTTAATACGAATTGGGTACAGGTACGTGCCGCCCCTATGGTTTCTGGCGCTGAAGTATGGCTATGATTTTGACCACAGCCCCGTGTAAAAAGGTGGGAAATAAAGACAACTTACAAGTTCTTATTTGGGACAAAACAGTATCAAAGTCGCGTCGAAGATACTCTTAGTGCAATTTCAACTAATAAGAAGGCCTTGATAGTCTTATTACTGTCATATTTTGCTTCTCATCAATAATAATATAGGGTCTATGTCTACCTCATGAGTGGGCTGATTTGTATTATCTGGATGGCACATTCCGATCCGATCATAAGTCACGTACTCATCCTGGGAGTTAGATATTACAAAACCATTCGAGTGCCTGTTGATTAGAAGTAGATCGTGTAGCAAATTCTCAAATTATTCTCTTGAAGGCCAACGCAGCTCTCTTGAAGACAACAGATGGATATATGCTAAATCTTGACACTCACAGAAGAATTAATAATTGTAAGTCCCAAACAAGACACCATATATTGTTGTTAATTTGCTTATTCGTTTGTTTCATGAACTTCATTAGCTAGAATTTTGATTCCGTGCTCACTGATTATTGTTGTATTTTTGTAGCAAAGCATCATGGTTGGTCATCCCTGCAGCTTAGAATCTTATTGGATATGCTAAACGTTTCAACGAGGCTTGGTGATACTGTTAACTGCATAAGGTTTGGAAATACTTTGCTTTCCTTCTTGAAAATTGATATTTTTGGCTGAAAAGAAGACGGTCATATATTCTACATCCTGATTGGAATTGCTTGTGGTGCAAATCTCAAATTATCAGAAGAAGAATATTTGATCGTTTGGTCAAAGTTATAAATGAAGAGAAACTTAGCGGCGATAGGGTCTAATTGCCTCCCGTAAATTCTGCTGCGAAGAATTATTTCTCGGCCAAAAATTGCTTTTACTGGTAACACAAGCGTCAACGAATAAACGGGACTATTTACTCCAAAGACTGATCATTATTTTCTGAAATTTTAGGCTTCTTTGCTACTTGCTTGAAAATCATCGTGAAGATCTGAATGAGAGGAAGCTTGCAGAAATGATAAATCGTTTAGAAGATTGTTCACTCGAAGTTGAAGAAGAAAGAGCGAAACAAATCGATGAAGATGTTGAGATGATACTACCATTACCTATCGTCAGGTTTGAAATAATCAGTTTTTGCATCTCTTGCTTTCCGTTTACATTTTAACCTTGCTAATGGTGCTCAAAACGAGCTGTATTTGCATTGAAACGCATTACGCTCTTCATTGAAAATATAGATAGTTTTTGAGAAGTACAAAACTTCAAAATTGCGTTAAACCGGAAACATTTTCGGGCATACTTAAAATCTCTTTTCGTCTGACACTTCTCAGAGTATGAACGTCAGAAACAGACTGAAACACTTGAAAAGGCAGAATTTGTACCAAGATGCGGCTCGAAATGCACGATTTGGAAAGATCTGGCAAAGCAAGATCTTTGTTTCACTTATAGGGGTTTTTGAATCTGTCCACACCAAAACCAAAAGGCCGGTTCTTTGTAGACAGAAAGAGTTCGTTTTCTCACTTGGACTTTTGAATTAATTCTATTAATCTTCCCGCTGTATCCGGCTAGCTGATTGGTTTTTAAAACACAATTCCAATTCAGCTTCTCTTTCCGATTGGTGCATTTTGCGCTGCATTTGGGTATAAATCCGGCCTGTTTCTAACGTTCATACTCTGAGGAGTGTCAGACGAAAAAAGCTTTTAAGTATGCCCGAAAATGTTTCCGCTGTTTATCGCAATTCGTATCTTTTGCTGTAATTGTGTGTTTTACGAATGAAATTGCATTGAATATTGAATTGCTTTGTAATTTTAGGAATTTCAAACCAAGATCTTTGGCTCATCATTTGCAACCGAAAAAACTGTCAAATCAATCAGATCACGGGGGACCATTCATATTCTCGTCTCTGTCTTTTCAATCCACTAGAAAGAAGAAAGTTGAAGGTATCGACCCCCGTATAATTCATACTTATTATAACACTGCAGTGCATTTGTTATATCATTAATGTAATTTTGCAGGGGGTTTACTTGCACTTATTTTTATCGTTTTTCCAGAGGTGATTTGGTTACATGGGGATGTCTCAGAAGTTTGGATGAATGTTTACAAACCCCGTATACCTATCATACTTATTTGTACGCTGTAGTGCATTGATTAATCCTGCAAGGGGTATACTTGCACTAATTGTAAAATTTTTCCAGAGGTTATTTGGGTATGTGGAGATGTCTCAGAAGTTGGGATGAATGTTGATAACCCTCTACCAGCTGAAATTAAAGTAAAAAAATGGCAAGTATAATTGTTGTAATAAAAAAATTTTTGTTCGACGCAAGCAAAGTATGTTTTGCAAAATGGCCAAACCGCCGAACATTTTGCGAATTTCAAATGTTTAACATACAATGTTTGATCGTTCGGCCAGGGCCTAAGACGTTGTTTCTATTTTAGATATTGATCACAGAGGGAATTGAATTCGAAGCTTTCCCAGCCACGCTGGCCCTTCCAGCTGAATCTGGTTCGTTTCCTTTCATGCTCCTTGGAACACCAAAGAATTCTGGTACATTAGTCATAAAAGGTAAAAGTATAAGTATTCTATGGTTCATTTAGGGTGCCTGCCTTGCCTTGCTTGTCTTACCTTGCCGAGCTAAGAATACTAATCTTGCTCTTCCCCTATTCTGAAGATTTTGATTCTGGCTACTTCTCATGTCCTTCGGAGAAGGCCAGAAGCTCAAGAGTAGATGGACTAACAAGACCTTGTTATCCCTGGGTCCCCGAAACCTCATTACAGCCCCTTCCATCAAGGGTCTGTAATTGTCAAAGAGTGCCCATTGTTCTAATTTTAGACAATTCCATCCGCTTGTTGTCTTTACTCGTTTGAACAAAACTGAGCTAAATGTATTAGGCGTAATTGTCCTCTTTGTCTTTGTCTTTGCCTTTCTGTGTATCAAATCCTTTACATTAGCAAGATTTGTTTATGAAAAGCTTTCTACCTTTTAGGCTACAAAGTGGACGTTTTTGGGATCGAAAACTCAGTGATGCTAGAGGCATCAATCAGCGTGCAAGTCACACCCAGCCTCCCGATGATTCGATTGAGCAGCTCGTTACCAATAGCAACGCAGTTGACGCATGCTAACCCAGAAGATGAACATTATCAAACGCTCTTTACTTCGGTTTCCCTGTACCGGGGTCATAGGTAGCCCATAAATTAATTTGTGCATCTCCACGCTCCTTTGTATAAGAACGCTTAGGCCATGGACAAAATATCAAATATTGCTTGTAAAACATTTGAAATTTGCTTGCGAAGGAAAATGTTTGACCGTTTGCCACGTCACAAAGCAATGCTGGTCAAGCATTTTTTTCTTTGCGTCAATCAAAAACATTCTGTTTGTTTGTCTATACTTGTCAAGTAATGTTTGTGACGTGGCAAAACATTCAAGGATCGCTTTATAAGTGAACTCTAAATGCCTTTTCATAGACTAACGGTATTCTGGCATCGCATATAAAAAAAAATGCCCTCGAGCTGTTTTTAAAAGAGGCCATTTTTCTTGTCTAAGGCCTTGGCCAAACGATCAAACGTTGTTGGTCAAACATTTGTGATTTGCTAATAAAGCAAAATGATTGCCCGTTTGGCCACAACATAAAACATTGCTAGTCCGACATTTTTTGCTTGATACAATGCTGATCGATTTCTGCTTCTCAAGTAATGTTGCTTTGCGTGGTCAAACAAAAACTTCTCTTTATAAGTAAACCCCAAACAATGTTTGATCAAAGACAATTTTTGATCGTTTGGCCAGGGCCTTATTTCGATCTCAGAGTCGCACATGTTTTTGCACTGATTTTGTACCATCGCTTCTCTTCATAACATTCTCAAAAACACTTTTCAAATGTTTTTCCAGGCAGTAACATTTTCTGTTTTACTTTTTAGCACCACTGCCACAGTAACGATAGAAAATGCTGGCAAAATCCCAGTTAAAAGCATATCAGTAAAGCTGAAGAAAGTTACAGGTTTTTTTATGTTTATTTTTAAAATTTTCTTCTCTTTATTAATGTCTAAAGATTTGAAGCCTATTTCGGTTGCCTTGCTACGTTAAGGCATTCACTCCTACTTATAAATTTATTTCATTTCTTCCTTTATAGAAAAATCAATATTTTTGGACGAAGATATTTTCAAATCAATCGTCCCTTTAAATCCTGGTGATACAGCTAAATTTGATATGATAGTTATGCCTGATATTGCTTGGAAAATCAGCCCGAAATCAGATAAAATTCAAGCAACTTTGACTTTTTCATATTCACCACAAGAAGAACCTATTGATGAATTTGGAAGGGAAATCTCTATGGTTGTTGATATTAAAGTTATGCCTTCATTGTCAATCTCGAATTTCGATGTTTATGAAATCGCAAGGTAAGGCAGATAAATTCTCTTTTCTGATTTATTTACTTTGAACCATGGAAAATAAGTGTCGAGACCACTTCCCACAAGCCTACAGTCAACTCAACTGTCCATCTCTTTTTGAGGTCGGTAGATGAGTGCCCAGGGTATTCGTTCTAGAATATCAATCTGATGGAAAGGTAAGCTGCAGGTCCACATCAGCGTCAAGCTGTCATACCCTCCAATCTGCGTTAACATATAAAAAAGTTTGCTTATGCTTGATTTCTTGCTTGCTTGCTTGCTTGCTTGTTTGCTTGCTTTCTGCTTGCTTGTTTGCTTGCTAGCTTATTTGCTTGCTTGCTTGCCTGCCTGCTTGCCGGCCGGCTGGCTTGCTTGCTTGCCTGCTTGCTGGCTTGCTTGCTTGCCTGCTTGCTTGTTTGCTTGCTTGCTTACTTGCTTGCTTTCTGCTTGCTTGTTTGCTTGTTTGCTTGCTTGCTTTCTGCTTACTTGCTCGCTTTCTGCTTGCTTGTTTGCTTGCTTGCTTGCTTGCTTTCTGCTTGCTTGTTTGCTTGCTTGGAGGTCTCGTTGATTTGTCTACTTTTGAGATCGTAGCGAATGGGGCTAACTAAAATTTCGACTTTTAATTAGAATGAGACTAGCGTTTCTTTCTGACATATAAGCAATTTTTATAGTATCTCGGTAAATAAAGTTTTTATGGGATGTTTTTGTTTGCTTCTCCAGGCATCCAAGTTGTTGTTGTTTGTGTTTTGATGTGCAGAATCATACCTCTGTCGTTATGAATATCGAAACTCGTGTCAAGGAAACTGAAGGTAAATGTTAGTCAGAAAATTTTAAATCGTTAAACTGTCGATTTTCTCTCAAGAAGCATACACAACAATGCCAAATGATTACTGAATATCTTTCTAGAAATCAAGCTAAGAGAAGGCTGTCCCTGCAAAGCTGTTACGAGTATTCCAAACAAGACCAAAAAGAGGTAAGCATGCCTGATTATAGACTGTAATTTCTGTTCATTTAACCTGCTTATTTTTCCCTTAAGGCCCTGGCCAAACAACAAAAAACATTGTTTGTCTAAAATTTGAATTTTGCTTGCCAAACAAAATGTTTGACCATTTGGCCACGTCACAAACATTGCTCGTCAAACATTTTGTTTTTAAAATATGTTGAGAAAATTCTGCTTATCAAACAATGATTTATGACGTGGAAAAACTTTAAACATTCCTTGTAAAACAAATTCTTGCCAGGGCCTAAATCGTGTGAAATACTACGAGATATTTTAACAATCTGATGTTTAGGACAATCAATAAGTTAATGAATATGTGTATTAATGGATAAATAAATGAAAAAATAATTATTTCTTCTTTTTTCCAGAGTTGGAATTCATTTTCCGCGATGCCTTCTTTTTCTGCCAAACACAAGAATGAACAGGGTATGGTGGTTTATCTCTGTGAAAATTTATTAATCTTCATACAAAATTCACCACGTTTTTCAGAAATACCTTTTCTATAAAGATATAGTTAATATGTAGTACCAGTGTCACCTGAAAGCCTTTTATTATCTTGCGGGTTATCTCTGTGGGTAGGTCTGTGTTCTATGTAAGCCTCTATACCTTTCTTGAAGTGACTGGCTTGCAAACTAGACGACTATTTTACGACCTTTAAAGCCCTCCATCTTCAGGGCTGTGTAGCTGGCTTTAAAGCTACTTGTTGCTTTGAGGGTTGTCCCATCTCCGTAGGGCTGTTTTGCTACCTTGAGGTGGCGAGGCCTCTCTCCCACCCTTAAGGGTTGTCTTGCTTTACTTAGAGCTATTTTATCACATTTGAAGCTCTTTTCTTATCAGGTGATTTGTTTGCTATCCTGAGGCCCCTGTCGCTACCTTCAAACTTTTTTATTTTCTGTTATCTGAATGATCTCGCGCTACCTTTGGGGGCCTAATCGAAGTTATTATAGTAGTTGCATGTCCTAGCTAGTTTATAGTTGGGTTAGTTAACTTGTTATTACCCCTTGTTTCATTCAATTTCTTTTTGTAGAAAATTGAATTGGTTTATACGAAAGCTATCAAAGAGGCTGTTGATCTCCACTGGACTCATGTATCCTTCCATAGCGTACCAGAAATTACTTTTATGCATTCCCTAAAAGCTCTATAGTCACAGTTTCGTAGCTTATTTGGTTAACTTGGCTAGTTTTGACAATGTCTTAATGGAGACTATTGTAGAAGGGGGGGGCGGGCTTAATAATACCTGGAACATACACAAGGTTACCGCTTTTAAGAAACACCATTGTTTTACCTATTGTTTCATGGGATTACTAGGCTGCAGTGTCTTATACGCCTGTTTCTTAAAAGCGGGGATTTACTGTACTACACTCTTTACCAGTCAAGAAGAAATTCTAAAATGACAGTACTTTACTTTGAACTTTTGCTGGTATAGAGGAAAGTAACTTTAAATGACTGCTTAAATTGGAAGAGGCCCTATTTTGAAGCTGTTTTGAGCCAAATGGAGCATTTGCAATGTATTAAGTTAACCTGCCAGATCAAACAACAAAGCTAAACAACTTCTTAAACTCCTGTATACAAGACAAGGCTTTCTTTAATTAAGTTGCTATAGTCTGTAAGCCAGTATAGTGGAGTGACTTATCTCTCTGAATTCAACTGCGACCTCGATATGGTTAATATACTGAAGCCGAGACACTTGGAAATGCGTAAGTCACATATTTTCTATGTTTTGCAAAGTATTTTTAATTACATGTTCCAGTTACATTGCTTCAATAATACCAATCATTCACCTTGCCAGTCTCTATCATACATGCATAGCAGCCACCGCATGCAACCACCATTGCCACATGTTTGACTAAATCCCTCGTTCAAACGCTCAAACTTTGTTTGTAAAACAATCTCAAGCGCTTGACCAACAATGTTTGATCGTTTTGCAAGAGACTTAGGGTTGAATGCTGTCTTTCAAAATCTCTGCCGTTTTCAATCATTTTCAATCTCTCAATCTTGTCATCGTGAGCATAATTATTAACATTTTTTATTATTTTATTTATAGGAATAGCAACTAACCAAGTAGAGCTTCAAGAAGCTGGAAAACTGAATACAAAATTATGTGAAATGAACCATATTCATGTACAGCTTACAAATGCCCATGGTAAGCCCTAGAAAGATGCTAGCTTGCCTTCCAGTTGTTAAACAAATTCCGCCATCTAAGGCTGCCTTTACATCTTCAGAAGAAAAGTTCCTTTGCTTGAGTTAAATGTTCTGCCATGTCTCTTGTCTTGCAGAGTTTGATTTACACGATTTGACGCTAACAATCCATCCTCATCAAGAAGAAGATATCAAAAGAATCGAAACAAAAACACTTTTCATTCATTGTGGATCATTGAAGAAAGTTACCCGAAAGGTAAACTTCGTTTTACATTTTTTTATTTCTTATTTCTTATTTCTTTAATCTTTATATTTTTGTGTATATATTTCTATCTATTGTGTATGATACCCTAGGTCCATTTTGAAACTAAGAAACTATTTGATTTATGCCCTGGCCAAACAATCAAACATTCCAGTTGTTTAGGAACATTGCTAAGCAAGTTTTGTTTGTCAAGCAATGTTTGTGACGTAACAAAACGGTCAAACATTGCTTGGAAAGCAAATCTCCAATGTCTGACCGACAATTTTATTGTATGGCCTCCTTCTTTTGATAAATGTAGTTTATTTAGGCTGTATTTTTGTTTATGTTTAGGTTTATATTATATAACACAGCCCTTAAGGATGGATTTATTGCATTTTTATTATTATTCATTAATTGCTTGTCTCTGTTTCCTTTAGCTCTCTCCAAACGAAGTCCTTGACCATTCCTGTGGACTACTCTTCCTTTACTCTGGTGAGTA
>JACTAT010000627.1:12030-44879 GCA_014526335.1 Chrysaora quinquecirrha | reverse complement strand
CAAAATGGGTCCATTTTTTGCCCTGGGTCGAAAATCTTTTAACTTGAGTATGATTTGAAACTAAAGCCCTATTTAATTTATCCATTCATTTTTACGAAGATGTTGCAGGAATATGCACTGCATACAATGGAGCAGATGACTTCACTGCAATCGGCAAGGGACGATTCATTCCTACAAAATATCGTACGTACCCTTTCCCAAAAACTAATTGTTTTGACGGATATCCCTTGGAAATTTTTTTGTTAACTTCAGGGGTGGCGCCAGGTGGGGGCTAGGGGGGCTACAGCCCCCTTGTCGGGGAACTCTAGCCCCCTCATCGGGGAAAATCCTACCGCTGTCGGGAAGTGCCGATGGGTGACTTCTGTTTGTCACTTTGAATCCTTTTCCGGTTGTTGATTAAGTTAAGATGGAATCTGAGGGGAGAGTCCGCACTAGGAATCTAACTATTATGCAAGGAATATCTAACATCGCTCAGCCCAACATTACATCGATCTCCTAACATTCTTGACAAGAAATATTAATAGCCTTTGCAGTCCTTTTTCATGTTGAAAAAGGCGCCATCTACCGCAAAGTTGCATCACGTGTTTGTTAAAATGAAAGAAGGAACATGAAGCCCAGTCATCTAAAAGATGCATTTTTGTGGTAGAGTGTCTAATTGCCTGTCTCTTAAGCTGAATGCGAGAGAAATTTCAATTCGTTGCGTCTAATAAAGAATCACATGCGTACAGTAATGATATAGGATCGCCTTGAGAGTTTTAGGCGTTATGGATCCACAGAGAAAGACAGGGGCGGATTTAGAAAGGGCCCGGGGGGGCTACGGCCCTTCTATTTGTTTGATAACCAAAAAAAATCCGCAATTATCAATTTCTGGAAATCCCAAAATTAACTTCAATGCGACAATGCGACAGTTAGTTGCACTACGGTGTCTAGCGTTTTGTGTGCGAAATGAGTGATTATATTAGGAAATTATGCCCCCAGATGCTTGGAAATCGCATCTAAAGGCATCCAGAATTCAAATTCTTCTTGGAAAGTACCCCCAGACCCACCTCTGTGGCTGCGCGCCGTCGGCGTTCGCTGAATCGGCCTTCAACCAACTTATCACCCAACTTTCCCCTGAAATGGGAAGCAGAATTAATCTGGAAATTGTTGTCAATAGATTCAAAGCTATGCACCGTTGTGAACCAATAAAGACTAATACGACCTGAAGATAAAGAATCTGGTCCAGCATAGATAAGAGTGTTTTTACGTTTTACAGTAAGCCCCCTCATCGGGGAGACTAACCGGGCTACACTATTAGATATTCCATTAGATATTCACCAGACATACCAAAAATGGTGCGTCGATTAGATATCTAACAGTGTAACGTGCCGTTAGATATTCGATGAGGGATTAAAAAGGAGGAAAAACATATCTAATCAAGCTGGGAATAAAATAAAATCAATTTTAATTTATTCCGAATATCTAATGTAAAAGAATGCAGACGTAAAGATGCCGACTGTCTGATGACGTATTGACATGCAAGTTTTGAAGGAACAGTGGGCTTTTTAGGCCATTTTTTGTATTTTCTATGCGAAAACCGCAGTTACCAATATACATCGCGAATTTTATTAATGTTTTAACAAAATCAATAGAAAAACTGCAGGGTATTTTTTAAGGATTTCCCACTGGTGGGACAAAGAGCAACAAAGGGCCCCCAATTTTTTAGCATAGGGTTGAAACAATAAGGTCAAAATAAAAAAAAAAAACGGCACACAGATTTAAGATACAAATACAAAACAAATTACAATACGAATTGTGCAGCAAAATAATATCTTAAAATAACTAACTTTATCTTGACAAGTTGGTAAATTGACAAGAACTGTCAGAACAATTTGAAAATGTGATTGGATATGACATTAAGGTAAGAGGACAGCACATGCCAATCCATTCGCCACTACAACCAGCTCTGTCAATTTGCTTGTTTTGAACTTGTTTCTTGCGAAACAAACTTAAAATAGATTTATGCCCCTGTGCTGCTTGTTTCGATTCCTCTCTTTTCTCATTTCACTTTTCATTGCCAGATTTATATTTCTCTTCATTTTGAAACTCCTCACAGATTTTGACTTTCAGAGACAAGAAACTTGAAGGAAAAAAGTTTCCGGGCGAAACAAAAATGGGAATATTACACGCTTTTTTTTATAAAGAACCACTTTATAGGGAACCTACATGTAGAAGGCCCGAAAATTTAAAGAACTTATACTACTAAACAGAACATGGTTAAGGAACTTATCAATGTCGAATGCTTTTATCACTGCAAATAACTAAGAATAAGAAAGCCGGTTCCATTCATTTGCAGTCGAAAATCACATAAATTGTACGTTACACATGTATCAAATGCTTCCTTGAGTAGTCTCAAGCTTTGCTCACATGCAAGTGTCTATTGTTAAGACCACTGTATGTGCAGTTAAAATAAAGGAACTATTAAGGAACTTTTGGAACTACAATTGCCTCAAAAGAGGAACTTTAAGAACTAGGCCTTGAGGTAGGTTCCTTATAAATAAAAAGCGTTTACAATCCAACTCAATTTTCAAATTTTCAAGAGCACTCCATTGTTTGATATCGCTGAACAAGTAATTTAACCTTTTACTTTGTGTTATTTAAGGTAAAAACATGAAAATAAAATTGATTGTATAAACCAAATTGAAAAAGGAAAGGGCCCCACTTTAACTTAGGCCACTGGGGCAAAAGCACTGATTTGTCCTTCACTGGAGTATTGCATTGCAATACGCATTATGCAGAGCACGTTTCTACGTGTTTACTTGTTAAACCTAAGCAGAATTTATTGATCAGCTTTTGATTACCGTATAATAAGGAGAAGTCCTTGTAGAATCTTGAGAAGAATTGTCTCGCAAATACCAACTCGTCTGCCTGAATTTCAGTTCCCAAAACAATATGCATGCCTTCGACTAGCAGCGCAAAATGACTTAGATATTGCCTTGGTAGAATTTCATCGAGACATGGTAGGCTATAGAATAACAACCAGTTGCGATATTCACTTGCTGCAAGAAGATAGAGTGCAGGTTCAATGAATGCTGAAGCGAAGGGTCTCATAGTGTGACATGATGAAAAAAGTATAGGGAACAGGTTTTTTGGTACCATATATTTTTAGATCAAGGACTATTTACCAGTTCATGTCATTTGGGCGTGACATATTCATGTTAATTCATCTCTTAAGTGAACATACCAATACCGTAATTGGTTTAACTATTAAAATGTGAAGCTGGGAAAAGCACTAAACATGCCAAACATGTAAACATGCCTTTCATGCCAACAAATTGAAGAAAATTGAAAATTGAGCATTGTGCTGAAAAGTACAAAACTTACACTTAATGTGTGTAACTCCAGCACTCCTTAAGGTTTCCTTAAAACGTTTAATAAAAGCATGATGTCATGTGTAGTTTTCGAAAAAATTGCGTGTTAAACGTAATTGTTATGCAACAGTACATGTTCATCGCAAAGTACGCATTTACTGTGCAACAGTAGATATTCTCGAGCTGCTCATGTAAAATTCAAATACCTTTCAAATGATGCATATTCATCTTAAACGATCTGGGAAGTCGGCTGATGTAGTCTGGAGGCTTCATTGCCAATAACCTTTCATCAACGTCTGATATCTAAAGCATCATGATTATTTCACTTATTCGGGCATAAAACTTAATAATAAATAAGATCACAAGAAGCTTCATATTCAGAAATTATAACGAAATATAAGCTTTGTTCTATTTTACACTGGTGCAGAATAAAACAAAATACTAGAACTAGGAATATTTTGAGGAGTAACTGGCTCTATTCTATCTAGTTATCA
Organism: Chrysaora quinquecirrha; assembly: GCA_014526335.1. Classification (NCBI taxonomy): domain Eukaryota; kingdom Metazoa; phylum Cnidaria; class Scyphozoa; order Semaeostomeae; family Pelagiidae; genus Chrysaora; species Chrysaora quinquecirrha. The sequence goes on along the minus strand of JACTAT010000627.1, from coordinate 41,035 downwards.
CAGTACATATACTTACCATATTCCTATAAAATAATCAGGATATCTCCCATTCTGTCTGTTCTTATGAGTACTTGGATCAAACCAAAGAAGACTCAAAGTTTCACCACACCAAGTAAAACACCGTGCATATAATCAACAACAACTCCGTTGATGATATCAAGTCTTCGTGTAAGTCATGCAGAAGACTCAGCGATTTCACACCATTTACCTGGAAATTAAACAAAGAGACTTTTAACAAGTTAAGTATTTTGGATGAAACGTCATTGACATCTGCTAGTTAACACTTTTAACATTGAACCACAACTACCTACCGTCTTTCCATGAGTCAATGCATTGTGACCATCTTGACGGAAAGAATGCTTGGTTCTCTTTTGGGCTGTTACAGCTTCTTCAAATGGGTAAATATTAGCAGTGCCTTTCCCAGATGCAACATGTTTACCAACAATAAGGCAATCTTTGCAACCAAAAGCACCATTGTGATGGTTCATCTCTAGAAAATGAGCCTTGGCAGGCAGGTCCATCGAAAAGAGTAGAGGCATGGCTCTTAATGTTATTCTCCTGTCATCCACAGCAACCTCAAGACCTTAGAAGAAATAAATGAGATGTTGCAAGGGTCTCTTGGAAGTCGAATCAGGTGTTGCGGTTACGTAACCAAATACTCGAGAGTGCCTAATTACCGTCTCCCCGCACATAAATTTTTTTGGACAATTTTCGGCACCCAGCTCTAATAAGGACCCCCTCGCTTGCAAAGATTCGCACTGATATTGTGTCGACACTCATTACTGTTTACTTAGCTCGAATTCTCTGTCTTTACAACTATGGATTGACTTAGCCTATAAGTATCATAGGGCCCGTTCGATCTGCTTCGCAAAAGGTGCTCTACCTAATTTTTCCTTCATTCAAAACCTATTGTTTTTGAAATAACATGTTTTTAGAAAAAATTAAGTGAAAGGGCGCACCGGGAAATTTCCCGGTGTCCCGGTGGGCCAGTCCGCTTCTGTTTACCTCGTTTCTCCTGGTAGCTCGTTAATTGCAATGTAAAATCGGCCAAATCTCGGTCTTAGATGACTTGTGAAGCAGCACCCCATCCGTATACAGGACAAAGGACAAGTGTTCCGCTGCAGACAAATACCTTCCCGGTTCACACAATTCTCTGTACTTTTTTCCATCCGTAACATCTGTTAGCAAACCTTGGGAACTGTTGCTGACATTATTTCTTTTACACCGTTGAATGTGTTGCCACACACCCGTTCCTGGAGAAAATGAAGATGTTGAAGGTATTTTACTGAATATACAGGTTACACAACAAAATGAGGCAGTCGGAGATGACAATGGAAGACGTTTAGGCGTTTTTCCTATAAAGTACTTAGCCCAAGGCTTGGTTTTTATTTTTAAAGATTTTCAATTTTCGTCTGTTTTGAACTAAAACTTTCTTCGAATTGTTCTTAATTTACGAAAGAAAAATGAATTTTACAAAAAATGCAAAAGTTGTCGTTTTTCAACCATACAAAATAAACATGAAGAGAGATATGATGGTTAAAATTCTAAAATAACAAAAATATACAGTATTGCAAATGAGTTTTTTTCGCTATTATACTCCATTTAGAAAAAGGGTTTGAATAGATTCTAGATTGTTTTGAGGTTTAGCGAAATTTTCACTCTCGACTTGTTTTGATCGTATGTGTAGCTAAATCTCCGACCATGTGTCATTTTCCAGCAACTGAGACTTAAAGTTTACTCACTTTCTACTATTTCTTTCAACTGATCTTCTATCGAGAAAGCAACAACTTTAAACAGTTTTTTTGATCTAGAGAAATTAACAGAATAAAACCATAATGTAAGTAAAGTATATATTGAAATTAAATGAATAGAATTAGAATTAGAGCTAGATTAAATAAAATTCAAATTCAGTAAGATGAATTCACTTAAAATCGAAAATCAGAAAATCAGTCAGACCGTTATCATGGAGGACCTACCTGCAGCATTCATTTTCGGTGTTCCATATTTCTTGGCAAGATGCACAATATTGGAATGACCGTGTCTTCTTACTGTCTTGTTTCATGAACTGCTTTTCAAACGAGCTCAAATTTTTCGCCGCATTGTTCTCTGACGGCAGGTGTAAATTAATCAGCGAAAGTAAGTCTTTTTGAGCATCTTGGGAGATATTATGTCTTACGGAAAAGGCCATTACGGTATTAAGATGGTCGTTTCTTGAAATTTTTGATTTCTTGGCATAAAACAAAGCTGGGTCTTCATCATCTGAATCACTCGAAGATTCAACTGACAGATCCATGCTGCTGTCTTCACTTTCGATATCTGAAGAAGGGAAAAGGTTTAACCCTGTAAAGGCTGATCTTTTGGAGTCATATATGGTTAGGAGGGGGCGGGACACGCGGCGTGACATGTTTTTTATCTTATAATCGCATGGAGATGTAAGATGAACATTTTCTGCTGATGTAAGCACATTTTGACATCATGCTTAACCTTCACCATTCGAGGTTGCATGGTGTTTTAAAGTGTGTATATTGCAAACAGTAATGCCGATAGGCAATGGACCTAGAAAGTGGCAAAACAGCTAAAATATTTTCTTAGAAACGTGCAATTCAGTTTTTACTATATAAGGAGAAATGATGACTTACCATAGGCCGTTAATGCAAATACACTCTTTTTTATAGTTTTTCTTAAAACTCTCTTTTTTCAATCAGAAAGACTTGTCTAAAATTCGGTGTTCAATTTTTTGAACACTTTGAGGCTCGATTGTTCTTATTTCAAAATCGAACTTAAAGAAAATCTAAAAATAGCGAAATTGACTTTGTAGGGCAGAAATTCAAAGAGCTAAAGAACAGATACTGTACCAACCTGTTGAGCTATCGTTGCCACTTGTGTCTGAGAATAAATCTGCATTCTGATTTTCGGTAGTCTGATTACCTTGATTACCTTGTGTTTCAGTCTGAATATTCGTTATGATGTTCTCTGCTTCTTCATCCATTATTGCATTTGGTTCTAAATCTGCCACGATTTCACATGCTGGTTGAATTCCTTCATTCGAGTTTTGCGTTAAATCTTTCATCAAACTCGGTTGCTTTGGTTTATGCTTCATCTCTATGTGACGACGGCAGTTGAACTTTTTGTCGAATCGTTTTAAACAGCGACTGCAGAGCCATTTATTTTCCTTCTTGAAGAACACTTCTTTTATTGCATCTTCCATCTTGGGAAATACAGCAACAAGTAAAAGTTGAACATTTAGCTTTTCCCCAGCCTTTCCCCAGCTTTTCCCCAGCTTTTGGCGCGAAGTGCGACTTCCACCGCACGGGGGTAATACAATGAGGAAATCTTTCAACTCTTAAGGAAAATGCAGTTAAAATCCACAATGTATACTCGATGCTGCCCCTTTTGCCCTTATGACTGGAAATACTCGTTTTCCTATTGGTTAATTCAACAGAATACCCTGTCCCTTTTCTTCAACAAACTCTCGCACACACACTCGCGTGCAGGAAGGCGAAAGCAAGAAGACAAGACATTTTATCTTTTGTAACAAGAAAATGCAGAAAATGGTAAGCTCAAAGAAAAGAACAACCAAGAATCCAAAGCTTGACCAAGGTATGAGACAGTTTGATTCACCCTTCATGCATTTAAGGTTTTTTGGCTTATCTGTCATTATTTCCCATCGGCTTTTTCAGAGCTATATCTATAACTTTTGGGCGCCAAAACCGACTCTAGGGGAAGATACTATTTTCTTCACTTCACGTTATTCTTCCAAAACCGACCTAATGGTCATTCAATGGTCAAGTTATTCTACTTGAACACTGCTGAGTTTTCCGTTAATTAATATTGAACACTTTTCTCTGCAGAGTGGATTTTGATATGCTGGGACGATACAAAGAAGCATGAAGTCAAGAATTCCTTAGATGTTGATATGGATGACCAAAATGAAATACCGCAGGCTACCGCAAAATATGGCGACGGGAAATATTATCCTTGCAGTATTGTTGCAAAAGGCTGTGAGTCGTTTGGTTTCTCTATTTCAATGTCGCTTGTCTTTATTGCTACTAAAAATAGATAAAAAGGGAAAATATGGCGGAGGCGCCTAAACATTTTCTAAAATGTCAAGCTATGGGTCGTTTTGGCTGATATTCTTACTATTCTTACTATTCTTACTATTCTTCTATTGAATTTTAATTTTGTAGGATGTTTCTAGTGAAGGAGGAGAGACGACATTGGTGAAAGAAAAGCAGGTAATACACACTATTTATGCCCAATTTCATCTAAACATTTTTATGTTTTGGTCAAGTTTGGATTTTGTGGATGTTGATCTTGGGTGCACTGCAATAAAATTTTGAATGTCTACAGCTGTTATTGCTTCTTTAAAACTTTAGAAAATAATGTTGATAACAAGGCCCTTCTTTTGCAATTAAGCACATATAAATCATATGTTTTTTGGTTGTTTTTGAATGTTATCATTGATTGATATGAAACAATAGGCATTAGTTCAATGCAAAATTAAAATTTTGAGGGCCATATATACATTCTCTTTTTCTAGAAAATTTATTGTTCGTTTGAAAAAATCCTGCCAGATCCACTTGAAAAGGTATTAGTTTTCTGATAGTAGATACAACTACCCAGCCCAAACAATTCTTTTTGGTATTCATACTGTATCATATGTTCCAGATTATAGTTTAACATTGTGCAAAAGATAACTTTATTTTCAAACCTTCAAATTTTAAGTTATATTTTGTATTTACAAATAGTGTAATGTTTTTTTGTAAATATGCCAAGTAGTTTAATTATAAATAATCCAGTCATACGAGTTTTGTTTTGAGTTATGATAGATGATGAGTCCGAAACATGTCTTGGAAACTAAAATCAGTTGTCGATTTTCTGAAAACTCTCACCTATAATTGCAACATTTTTTCAAGAAAAAGTCAATAGGACAGTCAATTCAACAGTAACTTTGGTAAGTCTTTCCCTTGGTTAATACCTTGTTTTACTTTATGTCCATCTTTTATGCTTTGTGTTTTTTTCTTGATGGGATTAAGTTTTCAAAATATTGATCAGTAGGCTACAGAAAGAATTCAATTGAGCACCAACGACAAGAAGAGATATAAAGTGATGTGGTAAAATTTGTTATTATGTCTATGGCAATTTACATTCATATTTCTTTTTAAAAATGTGCCCTGTTTCATAAGCGGTAAGGATCATATTGTATCAAATTATAAGAATCAGAATCATAACACCAAAAATGTTAAATCAAATTTTCAAACTCCTTCTTTTGGATGAGTCAAATTTTGTGCAAACTCCCAACTTTACTTATTGGTTTCTGATGATGCATATTCAAAGATGGTTTTAAAATTACAATATTAGGGTTGCACACACTTACTGCAAAGGGGAGGCAAATTTGATTTTATTTGATTGAAGGTATTTTGTATTTTTTAATGTTTGTTGCTATTTTTTAGTTGGATGATGATATTTTAGATCCCCAATTGATCAATGGAAGGCCGTCATACACAGCATGGAAGGGCATCAGCAATCAACCATTCAACCCATCATTAAACCAATCATTAAATTCATTACCATCCTTAATGTCCATTGATCAACCATCCTATCCAAATTTTCAGAATTCAACGAATCCATCAACATTAAATTCATCCCTGACAAGTCATATCATCCAATCTGCCAACATTACCATCAAATTCCTTTGTTCAATCCCTAGCCAACCCCTTCTTGAAAACAATAGGCCAACCAAATCAGCCGGCTGGTTGGCAAGAAAACGTATTCATGAGCTTGAACAAAAATTGGAGGTGAAGTTGCCTTGAGAAGTCAGATGGAGGGGATCCTAAAACATCTGATGGTAAGCTAAATTCCAGAAACCTTCCCTTTATTTTGTATGTCCGTCTGTGCAAGTAATCATTATTGGTGAACAGCTTATAGCTTTTTTCTAGGATTCCTAGGATTAAAAAAGCTAGGAAAATGAGAAAAATTCCTAGGAAGGCTGGGTAAATGTCTCAGCCTCGATTTCTGGGATTTTCCTAGGAAATCTGGGAAAGCTGGGAAAGTTGGGAAAATGAGCAAAATTCCTAGGAAAGCTGCGTAAATTTCTCGGCCTCAATCTCTGGGATTTTCCTAGGAAAGGTGGGGAAGATTAAAGCTGGGAAAGCTAGGAAAACTGGGGACCTTGTAGTTTGTAGATACAAAACACTAGGAACACTGTATTACCAAAACCTATAAAGAAAAGGACTTAAATAATACCAAAAATTTGTTCTAGCCAAATTGAAACTCATTTTACAAGCAAAGCCCAAAGTTTAAGAATGCTCTTAGATTACTAAAACGAAAATTACAAAACGAAAAGAAATGTTTGAAGACCTAAGTCAAAAAGTTGCGACAGAAAACAATGGAGGGATTTAAATAAGCACATGATGTTGAACGCAACGAACATGTAGACTAGAGAAAAAAAAGATAACTTCCTACCTTGCTTTGTTTTCATTATGAAGTTGTCTGAAAGAAAAAACAAAATATATTAGCAAAGAACTTTGGTATATCTCATTTGTCTATAGATAAAAATAAACATATACCTTATTTGAAAAACTTTACTTAAATTCTGTAACCCAAAATCTGCAGCAGGCCCGATTGAGACTTTCAATTTTACGACAGTGATGCTTCCGATGAAACGACTTTAATTCTGATGATGATGAAGAAGAGCTTTTAAATGCCTATGATGATATTTTTGGCTCTTCTGATAAAGACAAGGATTAGATTTTCGAGATTTCACATATCACCTGAGCAAGGATGTGAACTGGATGGAAGGCAAGGAGCTGACTTTTAGGTCGTTTGAAAGACAAGCAAAATTGCAATGGACGAAGCTGTGAAAAATCCTGGCAACCAAGTACAAGTTTATGCAAGCTTCAAAAACTTTGACTTGCTCAAATTATTTTTGACGGGTTGAATTCGTCAGGGTGTTTCGCAAAAATGGAAAGATGAGAAAATGGTGACAAAGGAAAGTAGGTGGAAACAACAGTCGATGAAATGTTCACCGTTTTGGTATGTTTAATTAACATGAATGACTTTATTGCTCTCCCAAACATTAAAAGTTATTTTACAACTGATATAAGAAAATGGTTTTTGCATGACAACAACCAAAGAAGCAGTTAACTAAGAGAAACCTCCTAACTGTAAAGACTTAAGCATACTCCATGTACATAAAGTTAAGCTTGATGACATAAAACATCCAAAATTGGAAGCAACAGTGAACCAATGTGCCACTACACGAAGAAATTGATGATTGTACAGAATTTCTATACTCAGTAAGATATGAAGAGCTGCCAGTAGATCTGGAGACATTTAAGGAGTTAGTCTCGATATGTAGCTGTAATGTTCTCATGCTAGCTAGTGATGGGTACTAGCAATGGGCAGCCCACCAGCCCCGATGCTTGCCAATGGTTGGATGAGGAAATTTGACAGCCTTATAAGAGACGAAGCGACCCTGTACTCCAGATAAATGGACAACATAATAAGGGAAATCAATGAAAATCACATTGATGAAAAACTGAGTGAAATAAACAACTTACACCCCTCGTTCAAATTTACAATAGAATGGGAAATAATGCAGCCCTTCCTTTTGTGGATATGAAGAAACAACGATCGGATGGGGAACTTTTGTCTAAGTGGTTCACTAAGCCAACAGATACTGGTCTAACAATGAATTTCCACGCCCTTGCACCTCAAAGATATAAACGATCAGTGGTATCAGGCTTGGTTCACATGATTTACTGGTTATGCAGTACTTCGTATAACTTTCATGAAAGTTTGGTTAAAGCTAAAGTCATCCTAGAGAATAATCAGTACCCCTCGCCATTTTATGAGCCTATAATAGAGAAAACATTGAACAAAATTGTTGAAAATCATATGGAAAAGGAGAATATTGACAATGGTGAAGGAAAAGAGGAAGAAAAGATGCTGTGTTTGCAATATCGGAGTAAAGAATCTGAAAAGTTTGAATGAGCATTGCGTAAGCTAAATGCTCCATGTAAAGTTGTGATTACACTTAAGAAGTTATGATCTTCGTTGCCATTGCTGAAACCAGAAATTGAAAAATCACATAAAAGTGGCCTTGTTTACAAGATTACTTGTCAACCCTGTAGTGCTTGCTATGTCGGCCAAACAAGCCGTCATTTACAGTGCCACATCAAGTAACATCATGGAGGCTGATTAACGATCTGAAACCAACTTTAAACACAAAAGATGAATACAGGAGTCAGTCACTGGTGATCAAAATCTAAAATTTAAAATTTTTCCAAAATCTTTGTAACTAACTGTTCCTGTTCTTTTAATACTATGTATAATTTCTATTGTAATTTCATTGTAGCATAAAATGTAAAACGGAATATTAACTCATTTTTATCAGCAGCTTGTAACGGTTTAATGTAATTGTTTTATTTGACCTGATGATAAATATATTATCCAAAATATATTGTTAACTAAAATTGCAGAAATCATTGTTGGTTGCACTTCCTTCAAGTTACTTACTGCCACAATGTTTTTTGCCTATGCAAATTTGGAAATCATCTGTTTCAGACTCTGCCTGGAAACAGCTCCTTGAGGTCAACAAAAGACCTCACAACTGTGATGCCCTAATCTTGCACAAATGCAAAGACAGCGTCTGGAATGGGTTTCTAACTCCTGCAGTGAAGAGTCATGATCTTAAAATGCAAAAGATCTCTTCCTGCATCATTGCAGCTACCACAGCTATGACTACAGTAGCCATGCAGCTACTAAAAGCTAAAATGACGAAGATATCTATTCTTGGACATAACATCAGCAATTGGGGCACATCTTCTTTCTGCTTCCCAGTAATTGTCATAGCATGGAATTTGGACAAACCCTATCCTCATTTGCATTTCTAATAATTTCTCGATTTCTCCTTTTGTTGTCTTGACACAGGTCCAAGTTTCTGCACACTGTAGATATTCGTGTGACCTTACAATTGGCTAATCATATCATCATCCCAAAAATTTTAAAATAACCAAGAAGAGTAAAATTTTCAAAATGCCTAGGAGGTTAGCTCAAATCTCCTCCTGTGAAGGTGAAGTCAACATCTGGAGTTTTAGGACTTCTCCAGCAAAAATTGTGTTCTCTCTTCACTTCTTCGATTTTCTTTTTTGCTTTTTTATCATGATTTCCTCTCCCTGCTCATCAATAATAGCTTCATCTTCATTTTTTGTTTTGTTCTCATCTAAATCGGCAATAGTAGCAATAGAAAGGAACATGTTCAGCATTTCCTGTGACCTATAAATCTTCATCTTCTACATCTTCTGAACAATCCTGTTTTTTTCAGTTTTTCATTAGTTTGTTGATCTTCAGGACGGAAATCCTGATCATCATCATCTTCAAGCTCTGATAATTCAGTGTCTGAACCTGGAGTTATCACATAATTCATGGCATGGAAAACATCATAAATTATAATTTGTCTTCTTTCTATTTCCTATCATCAATCAAATCTGAGAAAGAATAGAAAATAGAAAATTTTTATCTTGGCTGTCTTATATATAGGAATTAATAGGCAGGGCAAGAGATTTGTCATTCTACCATGGGAGAAGTGGCTAGGCCATGAGAAAATCCCTGGCTGAAATCATTATCCTTTAAACAGTTTTTTTAGAAAGAAAAAGAAAGCGATACACAAAATAAGGTTTACATGAAGAATTTAGAACTATCAATCGTTGGGAATAAAGAAAAATTGATCTAACTGATAAACTTTAAATGTAAAAAAAGTTATTCCACTCTTCACCTCCGACTCACCTAAGTTGAATCTTGGCATAAAAAATGTCTTCCGATTGTTGGTCATATCAACCAAACAGGCCATTCTGTGTCTCCTGATGATTTCTGTATTCTTAATAAAGCTGGTAACTTACTGGAAAAAAATTCGAGTTATCAAAAGAATCAAATATTTAAGATTTGGATAGATAGGAAGGGGAAGCTGGGTGACCCAAGAAAATATGAGACAAAACATACCAAGAACGTCCCAGCACAAATGCTTTGGCATGCCTTTTGCTTTTGTTTTGTGTTCGGTCTGTTTCATCTGGTTTTCTTGTTGGAGATCAGACATGGAGATCAACGAAGATTGGAAGGTCATGTTTTATCTGCCTTGTTTGAGTTTTTGTTTTTCCTGAATGGAGGCAAAATTTGAAATTTGAATTGGCGTTTTCAAATTTGAATTCATAAGCAACGAGTAAACCGTTAAGCGAATAAATCTTTTGACAATGAGAGAATCAAACGAAAAGCAGAAAAATCCTTTGAGAATGGAATTGGGAGAAGATGTGGATTGATTCCAAGTATGTGTTGCCAGGAAAGGAAACAACAAAGGTAGGAATTTCAAAAATTTCCTTTTAATTTAAATACAGAAGGAGATTTTGTTTGTTTGTTTTTTTTATTTCATCTGTTGTTTGTATTGAATTGAAGGACCACCCCTTCCCTATTTAACAATTTGTTTTTTGACCATTTTGTGCTTTATCCTCAGTGTCAAAGCTTAACAAAAATAAGCTAAAGCGAGGATATCTGATACATTCTAAAGTTTGTGGCTAACTCTTAGCAAAGATTGGGACATTGAAGAGAACACTCTTTTCAAGTCGTACACAACTGGAATACAGTCAAACCCAACGTCAGCTGTTGAAGCTGATCTTTCAATGCCGCAAAATTTCAAGTGCCATGACCTTGTGGTTTCTTGTGAAAGATACGTCTGTAATTGAAGAAATAAGCACTCGAAAGCCAAGATGAAAGCGCATTCGATATGTTGATGAAAGCTTCAACAACAACGCATACAGCCTGCAACATACTTCTTCTCATACGAAAAAGATAATATGTACAATGATGTCATAGACTTGACTGTGATGCACGGGATGTCGTTTAAGAAGTGTGAAATAGAGAATGGGAAAGCATTGGTCAGCTGGGTAACAGATTGTCTATGGACCATCGACACAAATCATTCCAGTATCAACAAAGCCTTCATCGGAAAAAGTGCAACGGTTTGCCATCATTTATTGATGGAGTTTATGGAAAAGAATATCATAATTGGAGAGCACAAAAAGGCAAAATACAATTGTGGTCAGAAAGGATGATAGTAAGCAGTGAGGAGCTATTCCATATGATTTCTTTCTGGGATCAGATGAAGTCACCATCTGATATATTCCTCAATGACTGCCGGCAGTTAGCAGAGTCCTTGCACTCTTAGTCAGTATATTTGGAGAACTGCTCCAAAAAGAAATCAAAGCAACATCAATAGCCCAAGAAACATTGACGAATCATTCACCATGCCAAGCCCAAAGAAAAGATGACACATTTCAACCAAGTAAACAAAAAGTTGCTGATTCACTATAAAATCTTCCATTTTATGAGCGAATCGCTTTGGACAATGACTACGGAAATTTTCATATTCCAGATGATCGATAAAGCGATATGTTGGGTTCAAGGAAATGGCATTAAACACCAGGTTATTAAAATGCATGCTTCTGAAGATGGCTCACAGTATCCCAGTACCGAGGAAGAACTTACGGCCTTCTGGTGCTAATGAATTGCATATCCTAATACTAAAAGAGTACTTGCCTCATTGGATGCTTCTTTCTTGCCATGGACATACTTTATGATAACTCCATTAAGGCTCTCAAAAGAGAAACAAGAGTACCCCCAGAGCGGTCCCCAGTTCTCGACGTACTCACACAAGTGGAAAAGGTTGTGAACATTTAAGCCACACTTCCCGGCATGAAATTCTGGAAAAAATTAAAACAGAAAATAAAGGCTCCTTGTGTATACGACATTTTTTTATATCTTTAGACTTTTACTAGTCATCTTTGATGAATTAAAAGTGTACGAAACAACGCACTATATCATGCATATCGATCTTTGGTGTATTTTGATCAATGAAAAAAACCAGTAGGCTACAGATTTTTTTCACAAGTGGCATTCCACAACAGACACGATTCGAAGGTGTTGTGATGTCCTTGTCTGAGGACGTCACACTTAGTTTGAATATTTATGCTACGTAGTATTGCATTGCAATACGCATTATGCAGAGCACGTTTCTACGTGTTTACTTGTTAAACCTAAGCAGAATTTATTGATCAGCTTTTGATTACCGTATAATAAGGAGAAGTCCTTGTAGAATCTTGAGAAGCATTGTCTCGCAAATACCAACTCGTCTGCCTGAATTTCAGTTCCCAAAACAATATGCATGCCTTCGACCAGCAGCGCAAAATGACTTAGATATTGCCTTGGTAGAATTTCATCGAGACATGGTAGGCTATAGAATAACAACCAGTTGCGATATTCACTTGCTGCAAGAAGATAGAGTGCAGGTTCAATGAATGCTGAAGCGAAGGGTCTCATAGTGTGACATGATGAAAAAAGTATAGGGAACAGGTTTTTTGGTACCATATATTTTTAGATCAAGGACTATTTACCAGTTCATGTCATTTGGGCGTGACATATTCATGTTAATTCATCTCTTAAGTGAACATACCAATACCGTAATTGGTTTAACTATTAAAATGTGAAGCTGGGAAAAGCACTAAACATGCCAAACATGTAAACATGCCTTTCATGCCAACAAATTGAAGAAAATTGAAAATTGAGCATTGTGCTGAAAAGTACAAAACTTACACTTAATGTGTGTAACTCCAGCACTCCTTAAGGTTTCCTTAAAAACGTTTAATAAAAGCATGATGTCATGTGTAGTTTTTCGAAAAAATTGCGTGTTAAACGTAATTGTTATGCAACAGTACATGTTCATCGCAAAGTACGCATTTACTGTGCAACAGTAGATATTCTCGAGCTGCTCATGTAAAATTCAAATACCTTTCAAATGATGCATATTCATCTTAAACGATCTGGGAAGTCGGCTGATGTAGTCTGGAGGCTTCATTGCCAATAGCCTTTCATCAACGTCTGATATCTAAAGCATCATGATTATTTCACTTATTCGGGCATAAAACTTAATAATAAATAAGATCACAAGAAGCTTCATATTCAGAAATTATAACGAAATATAAGCTTTGTTCTATTTTACACTGGTGCAGAATAAAACAAAATACTAGAACTAGGAATATTTTGAGCGGAGTAACTGGCTCTATTCTATCTAGTTATCACAGTACATATACTTACCATATTCCCTATAAAATAATCAGGATATCTCCCATTCTGTCTGTTCTTATGAGTACTTGGATCAAACCAAAGAAGACTCAAAGTTTTCACCACACCAAGTAAAACACCGTGCATATAATCAACAACAACTCCGTTGATGATATCGAAGTCTTCGTGTAAGTCATGCAGAAGACTCAGCGATTTCACACCATTTACCTGGAAATTAAACAAAGAGACTTTTAACAAGTTAAGTATTTTGGATGAAACGTCATTGACATCTGCTAGTTAACACTTTTAACATTGAACCACAACTACCTACCGTCTTTCCATGAGTCAATGCATTGTGACCATCTTGACGGAAAGAATGCTTGGTTCTCTTTTGGGCTGTTACAGCTTCTTCAAATGGGTAAATATTAGCAGTGCCTTTCCCAGATGCAACATGTTTACCAACAATAAGGCAATCTTTGCAACCAAAAGCACCATTGTGATGGTTCATCTCTAGAAAATGAGCCTTGGCAGGCAGGTCCATCGAAAAGAGTAGAGGCATGGCTCTTAATGTTATTCTCCTGTCATCCACAGCAACCTCAAGACCTTAGAAGAAATAAATGAGATGTTGCAAGGGTCTCTTGGAAGTCGAATCAGGTGTTGCGGTTACGTAACCAAATACTCGAGAGTGCCTAATTACCGTCTCCCCGCACATAAATTTTTTTGGACAATTTTCGGCACCCAGCTCTAATAAGGACCCCCTCGCTTGCAAAGATTCGCACTGATATTGTGTCGACACTCATTACTGTTTACTTAGCTCGAATTCTCTGTCTTTACAACTATGGATTGACTTAGCCTATAAGTATCATAGGGCCCGTTCGATCTGCTTCGCAAAAGGTGCTCTACCTAATTTTTTCCTTCATTCAAAACCTACAGCACCTAAGAGTACACGCATATTTTACTAATCAAGTTCTTTATGAGCAAGGTAGTACTCGGAGGTAGAATCTTCGCACTTCCCCCGAATGTGCGCCCCTGCCTTTAGATCTTTGAGACGGAATACTTGTTTAATATAATAAGAGGGAGTGCGGTGATTGTTTTTTGAAATAACAAGTTTTTAAAAAAAAATTAAGGCAAAGGGCGCACCGGGAAATTTCCCGGTGTCCCGGTGGGCCAGTCCGCTTCTGGACCGCTAAACAATGTTAAAATTAAATTTTGTTTGTTTCAACTGCATCGGGAAGGCATCGAGGGCAATTCACTCCGCGAAAAGGCGCACAAGATTCCCGTTGAGACAAAAGGATTTCGAAGGGATTTCTGTTAAAACAATAGAAATCCCAGCAAAGAGTGTGCGACATTCAAAGGATTGAGTTACCTCTCGGCAAGCATACAGGGGTTCAAAGCAACTTTATTGAAGCCAGGTATTTTAAGGTATTGAGTGCAACTGGGTTCATTTTCAAGAGACATAAAGTAAAGAGTTCAACAAGCATATGCGATACCTTTAGCTCGTAATTCTTTTAAGTCTTCAATAAGATGCTTTAAATATAATTTTGGATGTGGCTTTCCTTGGCCTTGCCATATGCCCCAAAGGATTAAATTGTAGGGCTTTAGCCTAAAGACAGAAAGATGTTATGTTATGTCATATGAATGTCATAAGGTAGAAATATGTTGTCGTTTAGCTAGTTTCCCATGAAACTAATGAAAAGTGCATCGTGACCAGGGACAAAACAAACAAAAAATGGATATTTTCAAATATAGAGTTGCGAAAAAATATAAATATATTCCACCTTTCACAACTTCAAGTGACAAAAATTCCTACACAAACTACAGAATATTATCATAAGAACTAATTACATATGCATTTAATTTTACCTCGTTTCTCCTGGTAGCTCGTTAATTGCAATGTAAATCGGCCAAATCTCGGTCTTAGATGACTTGTGAAGCAGCACCCCATCCGTATACAGGACAAAGGACAAGTGTTCCGCTGCAGACAAATACCTTCCCGGTTCACACAATTCTCTGTACTTTTTTCCATCCGTAACATCTGTTAGCAAACCTTGGGAACTGTTGCTGACATTATTTCTTTTACACCGTTGAATGTGTTGCCACACACCCGTTCCTGGAGAAAATGAAGATGTTGAAGGTATTTTACTGAATATACAGGTTACACAACAAAATGAGGCAGTCGGAGATGACAATGGAAGACGTTTAGGCGTTTTTCCTATAAAGTACTTAGCCCAAGGCTTGGTTTTTATTTTTAAAGATTTTCAATTTTCGTCTGTTTTGAACTAAAACTTTCTTCGAATTGTTCTTAATTTACGAAAGAAAATGAATTTTACAAAAATGCAAAAGTTGTCGTTTTCAACCATACAAAATAAACATGAAGAGAGATATGATGGTTAAAATTCTAAAATAACAAAAATATACAGTATTGCAAATGAGTTTTTTTCGCTATTATACTCCATTTAGAAAAAGGGTTTGAATAGATTCTAGATTGTTTTGAGGTTTAGCGAAATTTTCACTCTCGACTTGTTTTGATCGTATGTGTAGCTAAATCTCCGACCATGTGTCATTTTCCAGCAACTGAGACTTAAAGTTTACTCACTTTCTACTATTTCTTTCAACTGATCTTCTATCGAGAAAGCAACAACTTTAAACAGTTTTTTTGATCTAGAGAAATTAACAGAATAAAACCATAATGTAAGTAAAGTATATATTGAAATTAAATGAATAGAATTAGAATTAGAGCTAGATTAAATAAAATTCAAATTCAGTAAGATGAATTCACTTAAAATCGAAAATCAGAAAATCAGTCAGACCGTTATCATGGAGGACCTACCTGCAGCATTCATTTTCGGTGTTCCATATTTCTTGGCAAGATGCACAATATTGGAATGACCGTGTCTTCTTACTGTCTTGTTTCATGAACTGCTTTTCAAACGAGCTCAAATTTTTCGCCGCATTGTTCTCTGACGGCAGGTGTAAATTAATCAGCGAAAGTAAGTCTTTTTGAGCATCTTGGGAGATATTATGTCTTACGGAAAAGGCCATTACGGTATTAAGATGGTCGTTTCTTGAAATTTTTGATTTCTTGGCATAAAACAAAGCTGGGTCTTCATCATCTGAATCACTCGAAGATTCAACTGACAGATCCATGCTGCTGTCTTCACTTTCGATATCTGAAGAAGGGAAAAGGTTTAACCCTGTAAAGGCTGATCTTTTGGAGTCATATATGGTTAGGAGGGGGCGGGACACGCGGCGTGACATGTTTTTTATCTTATAATCGCATGGAGATGTAAGATGAACATTTTCTGCTGATGTAAGCACATTTTGACATCATGCTTAACCTTCACCATTCGAGGTTGCATGGTGTTTTAAAGTGTGTATATTGCAAACAGTAATGCCGATAGGCAATGGACCTAGAAAGTGGCAAAACAGCTAAAATATTTTCTTAGAAACGTGCAATTCAGTTTTTACTATATAAGGAGAAATGATGACTTACCATAGGCCGTTAATGCAAATACACTCTTTTTTATAGTTTTTCTTAAAACTCTCTTTTTTCAATCAGAAAGACTTGTCTAAAATTCGGTGTTCAATTTTTTTGAACACTTTGAGGCTCGATTGTTCTTATTTCAAAATCGAACTTAAAGAAAATCTAAAAATAGCGAAATTGACTTTGTAGGGCAGAAATTCAAAGAGCTAAAGAACAGATACTGTACCAACCTGTTGAGCTATCGTTGCCACTTGTGTCTGAGAATAAATCTGCATTCTGATTTTCGGTAGTCTGATTACCTTGATTACCTTGTGTTTCAGTCTGAATATTCGTTATGATGTTCTCTGCTTCTTCATCCATTATTGCATTTGGTTCTAAATCTGCCACGATTTCACATGCTGGTTGAATTCCTTCATTCGAGTTTTGCGTTAAATCTTTCATCAAACTCGGTTGCTTTGGTTTATGCTTCATCTCTATGTGACGACGGCAGTTGAACTTTTTGTCGAATCGTTTTAAACAGCGACTGCAGAGCCATTTATTTTCCTTCTTGAAGAACACTTCTTTTATTGCATCTTCCATCTTGGGAAATACAGCAACAAGTAAAAGTTGAACATTTAGCTTTTCCCCAGCCTTTCCCCAGCTTTTCCCCAGCTTTTGGCGCGAAGTGCGACTTCCACCGCACGGGGGTAATACAATGAGGAAATCTTTCAACTCTTAAGGAAAATGCAGTTAAAATCCACAATGTATACTCGATGCTGCCCCTTTTGCCCTTATGACTGGAAATACTCGTTTTCCTATTGGTTAATTCAACAGAATACCCTGTCCCTTTTCTTCAACAAACTCTCGCACACACACTCGCGTGCAGGAAGGCGAAAGCAAGAAGACAAGACATTTTATCTTTTGTAACAAGAAAATGCAGAAAATGGTAAGCTCAAAGAAAAGAACAACCAAGAATCCAAAGCTTGACCAAGGTATGAGACAGTTTGATTCACCCTTCATGCATTTAAGGTTTTTTGGCTTATCTGTCATTATTTCCCATCGGCTTTTTCAGAGCTATATCTATAACTTTTGGGCGCCAAAACCGACTCTAGGGGAAGATACTATTTTCTTCACTTCACGTTATTCTTCCAAAACCGACCTAATGGTCATTCAATGGTCAAGTTATTCTACTTGAACACTGCTGAGTTTTCCGTTAATTAATATTGAACACTTTTCTCTGCAGAGTGGATTTTGATATGCTGGGACGATACAAAGAAGCATGAAGTCAAGAATTCCTTAGATGTTGATATGGATGACCAAAATGAAATACCGCAGGCTACCGCAAAATATGGCGACGGGAAATATTATCCTTGCAGTATTGTTGCAAAAGGCTGTGAGTCGTTTGGTTTCTCTATTTCAATGTCGCTTGTCTTTATTGCTACTAAAAATAGATAAAAAGGGAAAATATGGCGGAGGCGCCTAAACATTTTCTAAAATGTCAAGCTATGGGTCGTTTTGGCTGATATTCTTACTATTCTTACTATTCTTACTATTCTTCTATTGAATTTTAATTTTGTAGGATGTTTCTAGTGAAGGAGGAGAGACGACATTGGTGAAAGAAAAGCAGGTAATACACACTATTTATGCCCAATTTCATCTAAACATTTTTATGTTTTGGTCAAGTTTGGATTTTGTGGATGTTGATCTTGGGTGCACTGCAATAAAATTTTGAATGTCTACAGCTGTTATTGCTTCTTTAAAACTTTAGAAAATAATGTTGATAACAAGGCCCTTCTTTTGCAATTAAGCACATATAAATCATATGTTTTTTGGTTGTTTTGAATGTTATCATTGATTGATATGAAACAATAGGCATTAGTTCAATGCAAAATTAAAATTTTTGAGGGCCATGTTGAACAGGAGCTCTTTATGGGGGTGGAGGCAACTATTTTCAATGTACTGGCATACAGGCCTTTTGTAAGCAAGCCAGTATCTCGGCTAGGTACCAGATTTTAGGATGTACCAGTTTTATGCATGTGCATGTCATGAGCCTCCTTATTTTTATGTCCAAATTGAAAAAGCCTCTACCCCCTTTATTACTCCATACCTCATTAAGCCAAGCCATGAGCCTTCAGCTAAAGAATACAGAATTTCCAATAAAATATTTTGAAAATATGTTAGATTTAACTTTTAAGGGTCAACTTCCTATATACATTCTCTTTTTCTAGAAAATGCATTGTTCGTTTCAAAAAATCCTGCCTGATCCACTTGAAAAGGTATTAGTTTCTGATTGTAGAAACTCCCCTGCCCAACAATTCTGTTTGGTATTCATACTGTATCGTATGTTTCAAATTCTAGTTTAGCATTTTACAAAAGATAACTTTTATTTTCAAACCTTCAAATTTTAAGTTATCTTTTCTATTTACAAATAGTGTAATGTTTTTTGTAAATGTGCCAAGAAGTTTAATTATAAATAATCAAGCCATATGAGTTTCTTTTTTTTTTTAACTTATGATGGATGAATCTGCAACATGTCTTGGAAACTAAAATCAGTTGTCGTTTTTTTGAAAATTCTCACTGAATTTTCTCTTTCATTATTGCAACTTATTTTCAGGAGAAAGTCAAAAGGACAAACAACTCAACAGTAACTTTGGTGAGCCCTTCTCTTAGTGAATACCTTGTTTTACTTTATTTGCATCTTTTATGCTTTGTGTTTTATTCTTGATGGGATTAAGTTTTCAGAATATTGTTCAATAGGCCACAGAAAAGAATTCATTTGAGCCCCAAAGACAAGAAGAGACTTACAGTGATGTGGTAATATTTGTTATTACACGCATTTTTTTTTATAAGGAAGTGCTTTATAGGGAAGGTAGTACTCGGGCTAGCAAAAACTTAAGGAATTTCTAGTACTGGACCGGAGACTACTAAGGAATCTGACTTTTCCAAGCCACATATCAAGGATATAAAATTAGTATCTGATGGTACATATTCAAAGAGTGTTTTAAAATTACAATGTTTTGGTTGGACACACTTACTTCAAGGGGGGGGGGGCAAATTTAATTTTATACATGATTGCAGATATTTTGTATTTTTTAATGTTTGTTGCTATTTTTTAGTTGGGTGATGATATCTTGGATCCACCATTGATCAATGGAAGGCCATCATACACTGCATGGATGGGCATCAGCAATCTACCATTAAACCAGTCATTAAATTCATCACCATCCTTATTGTCCATTGATCAACCATCCTATCCAAATTTTCTGAATTCACCTCCATCCCCATTAAATTCATCCCTCGTCCAAACAAGTCACATATATCCATCATCCAGTCTGCCCACATTGCCATCAAATTCCATTGTCCAATCCCTAGCCAACCCTCCTTTGGAAAACAATAGACCAACGAAATCAGCCGACTGGGTCGCAAGGAAACGTATTGACAAGCTAGAACGTAAATTGGAGGAGGAAGTTGCCTGGAGACGTCAGATGGAGGGTATCCTAAAACATCTGATGGTAAGCAAAATTCCAGAAACCTTCCCTTTATTCTGTATGTCTGTCTGTGTTAGAAATCATGATTGGCAAACAGCTTAAGCTTTATCATACTTAAGTTGGTAGATAAATCTGGCGCAAAAAGAGAGAGCAAGATAAAAGTGATATAAGTGTGCACATGTTTAGCCCACGAAAATATCAAAAGAATAAGTGATAAGCTTAATCTATTAATTGGTTGTCAGAGTAAGTTGCATTACAAGTTTGAGATGCCTATATACTGATTACCTATATGATGTATGTATTGTGTATATTTGTATAATAGTTGGATACATGAACCCGTAGAGCGAGTTATAAAGTTTTAGAGAGGACCTTTAGAGAGGTGCTTGAATGGGCACTGACTTCCTATTTCAAAACTGACAAGGCTTGCCCACAACTACATTCGTTTCAGTAGTTATTTCATGGAAATTATAAGAACTAATTAAAAGGCTAAATTTGGAATCTTGGTTTGGAGAAAACTATGCCGATAAAAACTCGCAAACTGAAGTCTGAAACTGGCAACTTGCAACCGTCAGAATCAAACAAGTCTTTGTCTCTTAAAGCCTGTTTCGTGATATCACTCTCCAGGAGATCTTGATGCACTGGAGGTTAATCGTCATCATTAATATAAATTGATAATACCCCGTACCAAAAAAGCTGGGAAATTCCTAGGAAATCCTAGGAATTTTCTGGGTAATTACTGGGGATATTTCTCCCAGATTTCTGGGATTCCTAGGATTAAAAATGCTAGGAAAATGAGCAAAATTCCTAGGAAAGCTGGGTAAATTTCACAGCCTCAATTTCTGGGATTTTCCTAGGAAAGCTGGGAAAGCTAGGGAAGCTGGGAAAATGAGCAAAATTCCTAGGAAAGCTGGGTAAATTCTGCAGCTTCAATTTCTGGGATTTTCCTAGGAAAGCTGGAGAGGGAGAAAACTAAAGCTGGGAAAGCTAGGAAAGCTGGTGACCTTGTGGTTTGTAGGTAAAAAACACTAAGAACCCTTGAATTAACAAAGGATTTTAAAAGGTAAAAAACTTCTATCATAAAACCATCTAAATTCAACAAATGTCAAAAAGCATAAAATTTTAAAAACTAATACTGAGCTATGATTAACAAAACTTCATCAGCGAGCAATAAGAAGAATACACAACAGGATCAAAATTTGACAATTATATTTAACAAAAACAAAAACTCCTCTTATCTAGAAAAGTCTTAGCTCATCATCTGTTTATTCATTTAAAGTGCAGCAAAGTATGCAATGTTCTATTTCTTATCCAGTGTTAGCGACTGAAAGTGGAGGTAAAAAGCTGTAAAGGTGTCAATAATTAAAACAAGAGCAGCAGAAGTAGTCAGGCTCTCTTAATCTCTCTTAATTAGATCCTACCAAAATGTCTGCATTTTGCATGGTTTCCATCTGCATAAATAATGAATGTTTAGCAACATCATGAGTCTTTTTAGAGATGAAGTTGAATATTCTGTAAGTTCATTTCTTCATTTACCTATAAAGAAAAGGACTTAAATAATACCAAAAATTTGTTCTAGCCAAATTGAAACTCATTTTACAAGCAAAGCCCAAAGTTTAAGAATGCTCTTAGATTACTAAAACGAAAATTACAAAAACGAAAAAGAAATGTTTGAAGACCTAAGTCAAAAAAGTTGCGACAGAAAACAATGGAGGGATTTAAATAAGCACATGATGTTGAACGCAACGAACATGTAGACTAGAGAAAAAAAAGATAACTTCCTACCTTGCTTTGTTTTCATTATGAAGTTGTCTGAAAGAAAAAACAAAATATATTAGCAAAGAACTTTGGTATATCTCATTTGTCTATAGATAAAAATAAACATATACCTTATTTGAAAAACTTTACTTAAATTCTGTAACCTGTTCACCGTTTTGGTATGTTTAATTAACATGAATGACTTTATTGCTCTCCCAAACATTAAAAGTTATTTTACAACTGATATAAGAAAATGGTTTTTGCATGACAACAACCAAAGAAGCAGTTAACTAAGAGAAACCTCCTAACTGTAAAGACTTAAGCATACTCCATGTACATAAAGTTAAGCTTGATGACATAAAACAATATTCTTTCTCACTGCATCTACTGTGTAGTTGGCAAGTGAGAGCATGGGTGAACAAAGCATTCTGCAAGGCGTGAAGTCAAAAGAAGGTTGGAAGCGTAAGCAAAAAACTATTTATCTACATATATCTTTCACAATCTTTCCATTCCTTTCGCAAATTCATTTTTATACAAATATACTTATAATTTCCATGCTCATATAACCTAGATCTAGGTAGTCCACGATGAACAAGAACAGAAATCAAGACAAAAGTTCAGAAGATAAAACATGTGGGCTTACAGGACAGGAGAAAGAGCAAGAGGAATTAATGGGGCAATTAATGAACCAATTTGCTGAAACTCAAACAAAAGTGTTTGCATCCTTCCCTAACAAAATCAGCAAGCTGATTAACACCTCCACTGCATCTGAGATAGCCCCTAAGAGGAGGGCTAGAGTGGAGGAAGACAGCCAGTCTGATGCAAGTCATGCAAGTGGTCATGAGGAAGAGGACATCATACCTGACCAGGGCCAGATGGAAAGGTGTCCAAGATCTCATCAAAAAAAGCGATGATGAAGGAATGACTCAGATGCTGAGGACTTTTTCCTCACAAGTGCACTGCTAAGCTCTAATGAGGAAACATCAGAAAGCGCAAACCCAAAATTGGAAGCAACAGTGAACCAATGTGCCACTACACGAAGAAATCAATGATTGTACAGAACTTCTATACTCAGGAAGATATGAAGAGCTGCCAGTAGATCTGGAGACATTTAAGGAGTTAGTCTCGATATGTAGCTGTAATGTTCTAATGCTAACTAGTGATGGGTACTAGCAATGGGCAGCCCACCAGCCCCGATGCTAGCCAATGGTTGGATGAGGAAATTTGACAGCCTTATAAGACACGAAGCTACCCTGTACTCCAGATAAATGGATGACATAATAAGGGAAATCAATGAAAATCACATTGATGAAAAACATTGAGTAAAATAAACAACTTACACCCCTCGCTCAAATGGAAAATAATGCAGCCCTTCCTTTTCTGGATACGAAGAAACAATGATCAGATGGGAAACTTTCATCTAAGTGGTTCACTAAGCCAATAGATACTGGTCTAACAATGAATTTCCACGCCCTTGCATCTCAAAGATATAAACGATCAGTGGTATCAGGCTTAGTTCACATGATTTACTGGTTATGCAGTACTTGGCATAACTTTCATGAAAGTTTGGTTAAGGCTAAAGTCATCCTAGAGAATAATCAGTACCCTCGCCATTTTATGAGCCTATAATAGAGAAAACATTGAACAAAATTGTTGAAAATCATAAAAAGGAGAATATTGACAATGGTGAAGGAAAAGAGAAAGAAAAGATGCTTTGTTTGCAATATCGGAGTAAAGAATCTGAAAAGTTTGAATGAGCATGTAAGCTAAATGCTCCATGTAAAGTTGTGATTACACTTAAGAAGTTAAGATCTTCGTTACCATCGCTGAAACCAGAAATTGAAAATCACATAAAAGTGGCCTCGTTTACAAGATTACTTGTCCACCTATAGTGCTTGCTATGCAAAACAAGCCGTCATTTACAATGCCACATCAAGGAGCATCAACGTAATGGTCCTGTGAGTAATCATTCAAGAACTGTGATTGTGAGCTATCAATGGAAAACGTTTTAATCCTTTGTTCAACATTCAAATCTGTGTATCATCTAATGACTCTGGAGGCTGATTAACGATCTGAAACCAACTTTAAACACAAAAGATGAATACAGGAGTCAGTCACTGGTGATCAAAATCTAAAATTTAAAATTTTTCCAAAATCTTTGTAACTAACTGTTCCTGTTCTTTTAATACTATGTATAATTTCTATTGTAATTTCATTGTAGCATAAAATGTAAAACGGAATATTAACTCATTTTATCAGCAGCTTGTAACGGTTTAATGTAATTGTTTTATTTGACCTGATGATAAATATATTATCCAAAATATATTGTTAACTAAAATTGCAGAAATCATTGTTGGTTGCACTTCCTTCAAGTTACTTACTGCCACAATGTTTTTTGCCTATGCAAATTTGGAAATCATCTGTTTCAGACTCTGCCTGGAAACAGCTCCTTGAGGTCAACAAAAGACCTCACAACTGTGATGCCCTAATCTTGCACAAATGCAAAGACAGCGTCTGGAATGGGTTTCTAACTCCTGCAGTGAAGAGTCATGATCTTAAAATGCAAAAGATCTCTTCCTGCATCATTGCAGCTACCACAGCTATGACTACAGTAGCCATGCAGCTACTAAAAGCTAAAATGACGAAGATATCTATTCTTGGACATAACATCAGCAATTGGGGCACATCTTCTTTCTGCTTCCCAGTAATTGTCATAGCATGGAATTTGGACAAACCCTATCCTCATTTGCATTTCTAATAATTTCTCGATTTCTCCTTTTGTTGTCTTGACACAGGTCCAAGTTTCTGCACACTGTAGATATTCGTGTGACCTTACAATTGGCTAATCATATCATCATCCCAAAAATTTTAAAATAACCAAGAAGAGTAAAATTTTCAAAATGCCTAGGAGGTTAGCTCAAATCTCCTCCTGTGAAGGTGAAGTCAACATCTGGAGTTTTAGGACTTCTCCAGCAAAAATTGTGTTCTCTCTTCACTTCTTCGATTTTCTTTTTTGCTTTTTTATCATGATTTCCTCTCCCTGCTCATCAATAATAGCTTCATCTTCATTTTTTGTTTTGTTCTCATCTAAATCGGCAATAGTAGCAATAGAAAGGAACATGTTCAGCATTTCCTGTGACCTATAAATCTTCATCTTCTACATCTTCTGAACAATCCTGTTTTTTTCAGTTTTTCATTAGTTTGTTGATCTTCAGGACGGAAATCCTGATCATCATCATCTTCAAGCTCTGATAATTCAGTGTCTGAACCTGGAGTTATCACATAATTCATGGCATGGAAAACATCATAAATTATAATTTGTCTTCTTTCTATTTCCTATCATCAATCAAATCTGAGAAAGAATAGAAAATAGAAAATTTTTATCTTGGCTGTCTTATATATAGGAATTAATAGGCAGGGCAAGAGATTTGTCATTCTACCATGGAGAAGTGGCTAGGCCATGAGAAAATCCCTGGCTGAAATCATTATCCTTTAAACAGTTTTTTTAGAAAGAAAAAGAAAGCGATACACAAAATAAGGTTTACATGAAGAATTTAGAACTATCAATCGTTGGGAATAAAGAAAAATTGATCTAACTGATAAACTTTAAATGTAAAAAAAGTTATTCCACTCTTCACCTCCGACTCACCTAAGTTGAATCTTGGCATAAAAAATGTCTTCCGATTGTTGGTCATATCAACCAAACAGGCCATTCTGTGTCTCCTGATGATTTCTGTATTCTTAATAAAGCTGGTAACTTACTGGAAAAAAATTCGAGTTATCAAAAGAATCAAATATTTAAGATTTGGATAGATAGGAAGGGGAAGCTGGGTGACCCAAGAAAATATGAGACAAAACATACCAAGAACGTCCCAGCACAAATGCTTTGGCATGCCTTTTGCTTTTGTTTTGTGTTCGGTCTGTTTCATCTGGTTTTCTTGTTGGAGATCAGACATGGAGATCAACGAAGATTGGAAGGTCATGTTTTATCTGCCTTGTTTGAGTTTTTGTTTTTCCTGAATGGAGGCAAAATTTGAAATTTGAATTGGCGTTTTCAAATTTGAATTCATAAGCAACGAGTAAACCGTTAAGCGAATAAATCTTTTGACAATGAGAGAATCAAACGAAAAGCAGAAAAATCCTTTGAGAATGGAATTGGGAGAAGATGTGGATTGATTCCAAGTATGTGTTGCCAGGAAAGGAAACAACAAAGGTAGGAATTTCAAAAATTTCCTTTTAATTTAAATACAGAAGGAGATTTTGTTTGTTTGTTTTTTTTATTTCATCTGTTGTTTGTATTGAATTGAAGGACCACCCCTTCCCTATTTAACAATTTGTTTTTTGACCATTTTGTGCTTTATCCTCAGTGTCAAAGCTTAACAAAAATAAGCTAAAGCGAGGATATCTGATACATTCTAAAGTTTGTGGCTAACTCTTAGCAAAGATTGGGACATTGAAGAGAACACTCTTTTCAAGTCGTACACAACTGGAATACAGTCAAACCCAACGTCAGCTGTTGAAGCTGATCTTTCAATGCCGCAAAATTTCAAGTGCCATGACCTTGTGGTTTCTTGTGAAAGATACGTCTGTAATTGAAGAAATAAGCACTCGAAAGCCAAGATGAAAGCGCATTCGATATGTTGATGAAAGCTTCAACAACAACGCATACAGCCTGCAACATACTTCTTCTCATACGAAAAAGATAATATGTACAATGATGTCATAGACTTGACTGTGATGCACGGGATGTCGTTTAAGAAGTGTGAAATAGAGAATGGGAAAGCATTGGTCAGCTGGGTAACAGATTGTCTATGGACCATCGACACAAATCATTCCAGTATCAACAAAGCCTTCATCGGAAAAAGTGCAACGGTTTGCCATCATTTATTGATGGAGTTTATGGAAAAGAATATCATAATTGGAGAGCACAAAAAGGCAAAATACAATTGTGGTCAGAAAGGATGATAGTAAGCAGTGAGGAGCTATTCCATATGATTTCTTTCTGGGATCAGATGAAGTCACCATCTGATATATTCCTCAATGACTGCCGGCAGTTAGCAGAGTCCTTGCACTCTTAGTCAGTATATTTGGAGAACTGCTCCAAAAAGAAATCAAAGCAACATCAATAGCCCAAGAAACATTGACGAATCATTCACCATGCCAAGCCCAAAGAAAAAGATGACACATTTCAACCAAGTAAACAAAAAAGTTGCTGATTCACTATAAAATCTTCCATTTTATGAGCGAATCGCTTTGGACAATGACTACGGAAATTTTCATATTCCAGATGATCGTATAAAGCGATATGTTGGGTTCAAGGAAATGGCATTAAACACCAGGTTATTAAAATGCATGCTTCTGAAGATGGCTCACAGTATCCCAGTACCGAGGAAGAACTTACGGCCTTCTGGTGCTAATGCTCCACCACTTAGGACAATGCAATCCTGTATGACAACTTGCAGAAAGATGGTTGTTTATCTGACTGATGCTTTCTGAGCCCAAAACCAAACAGTTTTATTTTCACGATTTCCAAATTATGATCGATGATGGTTAAATATCACTATTTAATCATTAACAGCAATACATCAGGTAATGACTGAAGCAAAAGCAATCCTCCCAATATGTCCAATGAGGACCCAAATATTCCCATGTTCAGATCCAAAAGCTGCCTTTGTAACACCAATGAGATAGCAGCACTTCTCCTGAAAAAGCAGTTTAGTGCAAGACAGTTGGAAACAACGAATCCACTTAATATTCAGAGGAATGCTTCATTAATCATCGACTGGCATTGTCTTGGTCATTGGCGTGACTGTCTGGCTGATATCCTTAGAGACTGGATGATTCCAGGACAAAACAAATCTTCATGAATCTCGAAGGAAACAGGGAAGACTTCATACAGAAAGAAGATTTCAATGCAGCTAGTCTTTAAATGCTTAAACCGTTTGTACCAAGGTTTGTTCTGGGAAGCTAGAACACAGAACCTTTGAATAAACATAGCACCCTAAAACAAAAAGAAGAAAGTAATGCTAAAGCTCAACTTTACCACAATAAACGACAACATACAAAGGAATCTAACTTAAGGAAAGGAGATTTGGTAGTTGTAAAAAGACAGCAAATTGTTACACTAATGAAAAAACAAGCAGATTTGATCTCAAACCATACAAAGTTACCGAAATCAAAGGAACTAAGCTAGTTGCAACACGAGGAGATCACACAATATTTCAGAATAAGTCTTTCTTCAAAAAGTTCAACACCAACGAGGATCACAATATATCCACTGATTCTCTGATCAAAGAGGAAGCTGAAATTCAAAAGAATGCTGCGGAACATGAGCAGAATGATGAACCTGTTCACAGCTATCCACAAAGATCAAGACCAAGAACATTGTTTTATAGACAAGTACTTACTCATCCAACTACTATCTTTATTTTATTCTTTATTATATTCATCTTATGCTTAATCCAAGGAGGGAGATGTTATGGACACCCTATGAACCCAACAAATGGTCAATGTTATTTAACCTAGTTCTTAGTGTTGATTTATGTTTTGTGATAAAATGGACGTACCTTCAACATCTCTGATCTCGCATCATTCTGAGAATATAACAAATTGGTTCTCTTGTTTTTTAACAAATGAGAATTGTGCTGACATTACTTTATAATGCTTTACATCACTTTTTCAGTTAACATCAAGAACAATCAAATATGTACTTCAAAGACTTGCAATTCGCCATAAACAATTTTATCTGTATAAATCAACAGTTTTCAAACACTTGGCCTTAACTAACCAATGGTTGGATCAATGAACCCTTGCTGCAACTTATCCCAGCAACAGATAATCCTCTAGTACATGATATGTGCATAAACTTTGTGCACATGGTATATCTATCAATGAAATGTACATAGAGTGTATGTACATAGTTAGCATTATGGCAAAAAATTTAGTGGCCTTGATGATTGAAGCTACGATTCCCGAATAAAATCAATTTCTAAAGTGGGTTCCTTTTCTTTACTCACTCATGTGCTCAGTTAGAGTTATGACAAACATTTAGTTGCCTTGAAACTCAGGTTCCTGAATAAAAAGAATTTCTAAAGTGGAAACACCCTGTATATATGAATATAACCTACTGTCTGTAGCTTTTGCCTGCAACAATTCAATAAAAGTACTCAATTAATTTGCATTAATTTTC
>JACTAT010000627.1:0-11061 GCA_014526335.1 Chrysaora quinquecirrha | reverse complement strand
ACATCTTTGTATTTAGTTTAAAATTCTTGTTTTCATTATTTGCGTCTGACCTTTTATCTTATATACAGGCCAAAATTTAGGATGTTTTGTGGGCTTTCAGACTTGCCTAGAGCAACTTTCCTTGCTGATATAATTGTGTATGCATGGGCTTGAATATGTAGGTTGATTTTCATAAAGTTTTTGACAGTTTCTTTTTTACCGATTTTGCAAAGAGCCTAGTTTCCAAATAGATACACGGCTCGGGCTCAGAACAACATGCATTAGAGCTCCATTTTTCTTAATTTTTGGAATAATTTTGAGTGTTGAATGTTAAGGGTGTGAACTGCAGCAGTATTATCACATAAAATTTGCAGGTGAAAACTAGAGTAAGTAACTAAAGCCTTCAGACCAAAGTAGATGGCTTTAAGTTCTAATGCATTTATGTGCATATCAATCTCTCTTTCCGTCCAGAGCCCTTTCGCTTGCATCTCTTGTCAGTGTTGAGGATGGGGTTCCTTGGTAGATGTTTTTATAGGCAGTCATAATATTTCCTCTCCAACACAGCAGTTCTTCTGTTCTTGACCTACTGAGGAGCATGTGAGCATTATAACTGCGTTTCAACACATTTGCAACATTCTAATGCTCGGAAATGCAGTGGCCTACATTTTACTGCGGGATAACTTGCAGTGGACATGCCAATAACCCTTGCTACATCTCTTATTTTTGTGCTCGAATCATTGAGCAAGGCATTGCATCCTTTAATAATTTTAATTTTCTTATCTTGGGTAAGGGTGATGGTCATCGTTGTTGTGTCAATTACAAATCCAAGAAAAATAATTTATCAGAGTGAATGATAAATCCTAATCCATGCATCAGTAAAATTGTATCAAAGAAATTGACTACAGAGTAATGATAGTTGTAACCTGTGTTAATCAAATCATCAATGAAGGAGCATGGCCAGATTTCCTTAAGGTTTTTCTAGTGGTGGTTTTAACATTTTTGTGAATTGCTGGGGACCTGAAGCCAAGCTGTTTGGTAGGCAGGTGAACTGAAATAGCTGATCATCTGCCTGAAATTTTAGGCACCTTTGATCAGGGTCATTAATGCGGACAGAGTAATCAGCATCCTTAAGGTCAATTGATGCCATGTAACAATGAGATCTTGTAACAATAAGCTGGATAACAGAATGGATAGATTCCATATGAAAGTGAATTTTATCAATGTATTTGTTTTTCTGCATCAGATTTAGGATTAGTCTGTGAGTACAGTCTGATTTTGCTCTCAAGAAAACTGGCAATATAATCTCATCCGTTTCATGTAAACATTGTTGGATAACTTGCTTTGAGAGAAGTTTTGACAGTTCTTTCTGAAATATGGGTGCTTTTGTGGTAGGTATTCGGTTTCCTAAACAATTTATGTTAGATAAATCTGATTTATCTAGTTCAATAGGGAATCTCATAACAGTGGCTAATATTACTGGATCTGATGTTAGGTTTGCCCAGTTGTCATAAAAAAGGCTTATTCTGCCTGCCTCAAAGTGTTCCACTTGCTGGTGGAAGTAGGCTTTCAGTTTTGGCACAAATTCACGAAATTGTGAAATGCTGTTTCTTAACTGATTTAGTGCCGAAATGACTTCTTCTCCTGAATGGAGCTTTCCTGGCCTTCTGAAAAACCGTCTGCTCTGGCCAGATTTTTTGACTGTAAGAGGTCTTATCTCTGTAATTATCCTTGTTTGCAGCTTTCTTGTCTGAGGCTTTCAAAGTTGCAGTCAAGCAGGTTACCTTCTTTGCATCCTCGATTGCTTTTGGGAGGTCATCCCAGGTAAGTATTTGGTTACTTCATGTCTCGGGCTGCAAATATCCCTGACCTGGGAGTCTAAGGAGGGTGAAATTCCTGCCTTACGACGGTTTATTTTGCTGTGTGCTAGACCCAGCATTGTTAAAGCATTGAAAGTGTGCTTTAATAATTCCTTGGAGTCCACCATTACTGACTTTTTGTCAGCCTCCAAAACACTTTGGGCCATTTGAATTGAGGCATTGGTTGCCACCAACATGATCTTCTGAACCTCTGCCAATTCTGCATCATGGCGTTTAACCACTGGTGGGAGAGATTTATAAACAGCCTCATTAATCAAGGGAACTATAAGTTTTTCACAGTTGGAAGGCGTTTGATATGTTTCACCAAGTTTGCTTTGGCAGAGTAACTTTTGGCATTGCCAGGGTTTACCTCCTAATATTTGTGGACCCTTTCTGCAAGGTTTGGCAGAATAGGGTCCCCGTGTGCAAGAGGTGCTATAGGTGCTTGCTCAAGCTCAACTGCACACAAAACAACCTCCTCCACTTGCAAATTTTCAGCAGTGTGAGACTTCTTTCCAGATTTGTCATGTTGGAATAAATCATCAACATCTTTTACATAGTCTGCTCTCTCAGCATGCTGGCTGGTACGTTTGGGCTCTTATGCACCTCAGGTAATTCAGCAGCTGGTAATTCTAGGTAATTCAGTCAGCCTTGCAGTCTTCCTACAACTTTTTTTGTTGTTAGTAATCAATCAATACTGTGGGATCCATGAATACACTGAAATTAATGGATTCTGTGGAATTAAGGGATGAGAATAAATTGATTACAAGTGAAATTTCTGATCAAGAAGAAGGGGCTCTGCAAAATTTTAGGTATGTTCAAAATTGATATTTCCCTTAGACTATTATTCTTTTAATTTGTATCTAGTCTATCTTGGTAAAAGCCCTAACGTCACATGGTATTTCAAACAAAAAAGCAGGATTTATTTTCACCGGGCTTTGATATTTAAATTTATTGCTTTATATTACTGAATAGATATCTTATCTGATTGCTTGCTGTTCTTTCTGAGAAAAATTATTTTCAGCTAATTGAAAGAAGTTCTATTTCTCATATATGATGGTTAAATTTTTCAATTTAAGCAACTTTAATGGTGAAAGAAACTATTATAATTATGTTAAGAAATAGGCTGTTTAGAGTTTGTATGAGCGGAGGGCCTTGTGATGTTTTTTCTTCTTCTCTAATTCCCTTGTTTTTCGGTAAAGGGATAATGCTGGATGCCTTCCAGGTCAACAGATGTTAGGAGATGAGTAAGGCTATCTTTGTATAACCCTAAAAGTGCCGCTCGTCTTAAGCATCTTTAAGGTTTCCTGTGGGAAGTCTAACTGTCTAGAAATCTCTATGAATCTAGCGGATCTCTAGGAAATCCCTGCATGTATTTTAGCCGTGTTTTCTCTAAGAGAGTTTCATTTGAATTCAACCACAGATAAGCTAACTTGTTTTAGTTCATACAATTTCTACAATCTCTTATTGAAACAAGAGAGTGTTGGTTTCCTTTGTTGGTTCAATAAGTACTGGTCGTTGCTGTTGCATCAGATAGTTTGTTCAACTGGTTTTCAAAGTTCGAAAGCCGACAAAGAGGAAAATGGGTTAGATTGTTCTTGTTTTTCGTATTCTAAATAAGATTGTTAATCGGCTTCAAACCAGTTTTGCACGGCATTTTTTCTCATTTTTCCGTACTGAACCTTATGTTCGCGCATCTCGCGCATACGTGCAAGCTCTCGCTCCATGTCCGCCATTTTTGGTTACGCTTTTTGCACAATAAGGTTATCGTTCCAGTCTTTTTATTTATAGTTTAATGCTGGGCAGAGGCTTGGGCTGTCTTTGCGTCAGTGGTTGCAAAGAATAAGCCAGATAAGCTGCCTTCGCTCCTCGCCTATTTTTTTATTATTGCTAAAGCCTACCATGATGTTCCTGGTACAGGATGGCTATCATACGATTCGGCTTTTTGTAAGCAGATGGCTAACTGCGTTGATACAGTTTGGTCTGTAGTAGATCCAACGCTGTATATGTCCACGGTCCTGACTGCAGGAGTGCAGAAAACTGCGCGAGAAACAAAAGCCATTTGACCATCAGCAAGAAGAAAAACCCCGTGCTTTGCATGGAATAGGAGAATTTGTAGATTCGCAAAGAACTGCGCCTATTTGCACGTTTGCTTAACCTGCTGGAGAGATCATAAAGTTCAAGATTGTCCTTCAGGGTCGGCCAAGAAAGCTCCTGCTTCGAGTAAGAGAAGAAGATCTCTTTCGCCTGAAATTGTGAAAAAGCCCAATAAATGACTAGATGCCGAAACATTGAAGAATGTTGATCATTCACTTTTTTTTCCTATTCCTTCTGTTGTAACACCATTAAAACTCTGCGTGTGGTGTGATTTTTTGCAGTCTTCTTCTCATCCAGATGCCCACTGGGTACTCCAGGGACTTACCTCCGGCTTCAATATTGAAGTCGAAGGTGGTCCTTCTCGCTCCCGAAACGAAATTGCGCTTCAGCATTTAAAAAGCCGGAGATAATCCATGTTTATTTGGCAAATTAAATTGAGCAAGGGCCAATGGTGGGGCCTTTTTTGGAGTCTCCATTACCTGAGATAACTATTAATTGCTTTGGGGTAATTCCCAAGTCAACAGTTGGGAAATGGCGTTTGATAACGGATCTCTCATACCCCTTAAAAAGAGTGTAAATCACTTTATCCCAGATGTAAAGGCAGAAGTTTCATATGCTGGCATTCCAGAAGGCATAGCAAAGGTGATGGTTCTTGGAAAAGGGACCCTCATGGCAAAATTTGATATTAAAAGGGCTTACCGCTTGCTCCAAGTGCGCGCAGAGGATAGACATTATCTGGGAATGAACTGGAGAAATAACTTTTACGTGGACCTTACCTTACCTTTTGGATTGAGATCAGCCCCCCCAAATATTTACGAGGTTTGGGGATGTTTTAGAGTCAATTTTTATAGATACTGGGATTGAAGCTCAGATTCAACATTATTTGGATGATTTCATAATTCTGGGGAAGCCAGAGTCACCCGAATGCGCTGAAATGCTAAGCAGCTGTTTTTCGCTATGTGAAAAGACCGAGGGCCCTTAAATGGAAATAACATTGTTGGGGTTCCTGCTAAATTCTGAGACCCTTGAGTTATATTTGCCAACTGAAAAAATTAACAAGATCAAAGATAATCTTCGCTATTGGTCTCAACATCGCTATGGTACTAAGCATGAGTTATTGTCCTTAATAGGCAGTTTGCAACAATGCTACCAGGCTGTTGTGTTAGGCCGCCCATTCTTAAGGTGCTTGAAAGACAGGGCCAGTTCAGTCAAGGAACTTCTTTATAGTGTTTATTTGTCAGTCTGGGAGAGAGATGATATAGCCTGGTGGAACTCTCTTCTGACCCAATAGAATGGCCGTAGCTTTTTCCTTTACTGCATTTGGTCCCAAGCCCCAGCTATCAAAGTTGCTTCCGATGCAGCAAGCAGGAAGGGCTATGCCGCAATCTTCCAAAATGAGTGGTTTGCAAATGAATGGCCTCCGGGTACCGAGTCTATGAACATTGCTATAAAAGAACTGGTCCCCATAGTTTTAGCAGCAAAGCTCTGGGGCAGGTGTTGGCAACGGAAACATGTTGCCTTTCGCTGTGATAACATGGCAGTAGTCCTTTGTCTCCAAAATGGAACTTGCAAATATAGGCACCTGGCCTTCCTGTTAAGAGAGCTATCTATATTGGCTATCATTCAGGATTTTAAATTTACTGCGGTTCATGTTCCAGGGGCAAAAAAATGCACTAGTTGATGCCCTCCCTTGTTTTGACTTTCAGACGTTCCTTCAATGCTGCCCGAAATGCGGCTACAGTGCCTCGAATAATTCCCAAAGAGTACCTTCATCAGCTACTGTTTTCACCTTGGACAATGAATGGCAGTCGCTCTTAAGCAATGCACTATCGCACAGCACGCAAAGACTTTTGCCTCCACACAAAAACAATTTGTTGATTTCTGCAATAAAAATGGCTTTGTTGACAGGCAGGGTTCTCCTTTTCCCATATCTGAATTGACTCTGAATTGCATCTTCAGTTAAAGTGTATTTATCTGCAGTAAGGGCTGTTCAACTTCGCCACAGATTTAAGGACCCCCTGCTTGCGTCTTCCTCTAGCAACCTGAGGCCTACGCTGAATTCAAGCTACGCCAAAACAGCAAAAAATGCCTATTACATTGTTGGTTCTTCAACTAATAAAGCTCCAATTGAAATTGGATCAGTTCGATGAGGTTATGTTCTGGGCTGCAGGTTTGGCAGCTTTCTTTGGTTTTCTCAGACCATCGGAGTTTACAGTTCCTCCTGAGGGCTTTATTACATCTAGACACTTAGCTATTGATGATGTTACGATTGATAAGCATCCTAGCCCAGACCAAGTTTTCCTTAACCTAAAATTCTCAAAAATAGACCAGTTTGGAAAGGGTTGTACTGTAGTCTTAGCACGATCTGGATCCTTACCATGTCCTGTTACAGCATTACTGAACTATTTACATTTGAGAGGTGATGCTAAAGGTCCCCTGTTTGTTTCAGGCAATGGGTCTGCTTTGACCAAAAGTACCCTGAATAATCGGATGCAGAGTGTGCTGAAGAAATGTGGTTGGCCTCAGACATTCACATTACATAGCTTTAGTGTCAGAGCAGCTACTACTGCAGCATCTCTGGGTTTCCCAGATTATTTAATAAAAGCTCTAGGCAGTTGATCAAGCGAAGCTTATAAAGTGTATATAAAGTTACCACAAAGCCAACTTATTAAAGCCTCGATCGCCTTGGGAGCAGCATCGACTTGAACGTACAATAATTTGTTATCTTCTTATGACCAGTGTTTTCTTTATTCCACTTGTACTTGGTAACGTAGTTAGTATTTATAGCAGTTAGATTTTTATCTCAAGTCCATTTGGATGAAGTTATTTAGATTTTCCTGATTTTTACTTTATTTGTATCCCCTGTTACATCTGCACCCTATTGACAGGTCCGCCTCGTTTTTGTGTCTCGTCCAACTGTCTGTTTGTTTGTTTGTTACAATGTTACCTACGTTTGTAACGATGTTAGGAGTCTTAGGATGATTATTAATTTCATGGGGCGAATTCCTAGTCACGGAAATAGGTAGGTTAGGTAGGACACGTATCAGAGCATAGGTTATGTACGGTTATCTATACATAAGAAAAAGGTAAACTTAGCGCCCCACCAAAAAAGTGGTTATTGCTTCCATAGCACACAAACTTGTTGCCCCAGCATAGGAAATAGCAGAATTATGCTTGTGTAGAAGCCCAGAAATATATTAACACCAATGGCTAATACTGCCCCTATTTGGGTTAGCGATAGTGCCTCGGTGGAGGCACTAAAAAACTAAAGATGTTGCCTCAGTATAGGCAAGGAACAGTCTTTTAGTATAAACCCCAGAAACAAATACAAAACAACAGAAAACAAAATCAGAAACAAGAAATTATCATAATAATATCGCCTAGGTCTACATAGTAGGCATGTTATAGCGCGTCTGGTATAAGCACAACATTTATTGCCTTGGTATAGGCAAATGGTAGTGCTTCTGTGTAAGTACAAAATTTATTGCCTTGGTATAGGCAAATGGTAGTGCTTCAGTATAAGCACAAAATTCATTGCCTCGGTATAGGCAAGTGGTAGTGCTTCGGTATAAACAAAAATTTATCACCTGGGTATAGGCAAGTGGTAGTGCTTCGGTATAAGCACAAAATTTATCGCCTCGGTATAGGCATGTTGTAGTGCCTCGGTATAAGCACTGTCATCTTTTACCCACTGTCATTTTGGCTTTTATTTTCTTTACAAGGAGCCGTTGGCTCCCTGGTGAAGTCAGCTGTGGTCCCTTGATATATTGGTTCTTATGAGTTTGCCTTTATGTATTTTGCATTATGTTCCTGTTCTGCCATTTTCTAGGTTTTTAGGGCTGGGAGAAATTGCCAGGAGTCCTATTGTTATGTATAGGGTTGGTGAGAAATTGCCAGGAGTCCTATTGTTATGTATACGGTTGGCAATTCACTGGGGTCACACTACATGTTCCGTGGCCGAAATTTGCATTGCAAATCAGAATCACCGCCCATAAATTTGGTTCCTAGCTTATGCAACAAAGGCTGGTATGCTGACCGGCCAGTTTCTTGAGAATACATTAAATGATGGTTAAATTTTTCAATTTAAGAAACTTAATGGTGAAAGAAACTGTTATAACTATGTTAAGAAGTAGGCTGTTTAGAGGCCTTGTGATGTTTTTTTTCTTCTCTAATTCCCTTGTTTTTCGGTAAAGGCATAATGCTGGATGCCTTCCAGGTCAACAGATGTTAAGAGATGAGCAAGGCTATATTTGTATAATCCTAAATGTGCCGCTCGCCTTAAGCATCTTTGAGGTTTCCTGTGAGAAGTCTAACTGTTTAGAAATCCCTATGAATCTGGCGGATCTCCAGGAAATCCCTGCATGTATTGTAGCCGTGTTTTCTCTAAGAGGGTTTCATTCAAATTCATACAATTTCTCCCTCCCTCCCTATCCCTCTTTGTATTGTTTTTTGAGTTTATGAATTGTTCATTATTTGATTTTGCAGTCGACCATTTTGTAGGTGTACCGGTCGAAATTAGCATTGCAAATCGGAATCACCGACCGTAAATTTGGTTCCTAGCTAATGCAACAAAGGCTGGTATGCTGACCGGCCAGTTTCTCGAGAATACATTAAGGAAGAACCAAAATTGTGTTTCAAAATTAACATGTAAAGCATGCAGATGTCTGTGAAAAACTTTGCCTGGTTTTTCCACAACTGAGATCAGTTGGTGGCTTAACTTTGCACAAGGCTAAGGCAGGAGGGCAAAATTGTCCTTTGTTAAACTGTCATTTCAATGGTATGGCTATTTTGAGTTTAAAGGCCAAAGACAGTGGTTCTGCATGTATTTTCATCTGTCCCTTGCAGACTAATTCTGATTTGTCTATCAAGAAGCAGGCAATTTGCACTTCGACTTCAACTCACTATTTTACATTTATTGTAGTGTTAAGATAATGGATTGAGATCGAGAGAGGTGTTCCGCAAGGCTGTGTTCTGTCACCGGACTTGTTTTCGTTGTATAGTGAAATAATGTTGAGGGCAGCCGAAGACCTACATGGAGTTGTTATAAATGGACGCAATTTGAACAACATCAGATATGCAGATGATACTGTTGTGATTGCCGAGACAGAAAAAGATCTTCAACATATGCTAGATAAGGTAATAAAAGAGAGTGAGTCCTTGGGGTTGGCATTGAATGCGAAGAAAACTTACTCGATGACAGTATCAAAGAAACAAAGTCCGCCACCATGAACGCTTACAGCTAATGGAATCAAAATAAAACACGTCAAAAAATTCAACTACCTAGGATGCTTTTTGACATCTGATGGCAAATCTGATTGTGAAATAAAGCGAAGAATTGCATTAAGTAAAGAGGCATTCAACAAAAAGAGATCTGTTTTAACAAGTTCAAACATTACCATGTCAAGGAGACAGAGAATCGTGAATTGTTATATCTGGTCCATCCTTTTATATGGATGTGAGACATGGAGTATCTCATCTGTTATGCAAAAGCGTTTGGAGGAATGTGGTTTCTAAAAAGAATGCTGAAGGTTTCATGGACTGATAAAATATCAAATGAGCGAGTACTCACAATTGCTAACGTGAAGCCAAAATTGTTACAGACCATCAAAAACAGGAAAATGACATTTTTGGGACATGTTGTGAGAAAAGGCATAGAGAACCTATCGCTTATCCGAAAAGTAGAAGGCAAAAGAGCAAGAGGCAGACAGAGAATGACATATTTGAACAACATCAAAGAATGGACTAACCAGACGAATGGAAATGAACTCATTCAAGCATGTCAAGATAGAGAAGTTTGGAGGAGCATGATCGTCAACGCCTTAGCGCATGACACATAAAGAAGAAGAAGTAGATAGTACTAAGAGTTGTTGATTACTGTCCAGCTGTCAATGAAGAAAGTAGATCTTACCTATTTGCAAATATATTCCTAAAATACAACTTTTTATGATAATGGAAAAAATTCGGTTTGGTGCTTAATAATTGACTTTTTTATATTCCGCAATTGTTTTATAAACTATTTGCGTTGATGAATTAATTTCAGATTGGATTGCAAATGACATCAAAACAAGTTGATGGTCAGAAATGTAAAGGGCAAATGCCAATCCATGCATTTAGTAAACACAAAGTAACTTGCAAAAACAGACAATGGTATGTACATTTTTTTCATTTGATGAATACAGTGTATATAATGAAATGATGGTATTTTTGATATTTATTTTCTGGATAGAATGGTAGGGAAAAGCAGGAAAACTCTTAACTTCAAAGAAAGTTGACATTTTTGAAGATTGTATCCAAGTTAGGCTTCTCCTATGTAAACCAAGTCATTATCTTATATATATTTAAGCTTGGGTTTCAGTTTCTATCATGTAAAGTTGGGTTTTTTTCACTTCAATTTTTTTCTACCTAGTGCTAGAAAGCAACCTTGGGCAGGAATAATATAAGCCTTTATGGGAATGTCATGCAATCATATTTGTAAATTACATTTATTATACTTAATCAGATGTTTATCTTATACAGAATAGCTTTGGGCAGTGAGCTCCAGAATGTGAGACTGAGCTTCAGACTATCTGAGCTTGATGATATCTGCTATATACCACTACCCACTAACAAGGGAATACCCCAGTAATTTTGTATCATATAATATGTATTAAAGTAGTGTTATATATTTCAGGGAAAGAAGAAGTAACAGTACAA
The DNA here is from genome assembly GCA_014526335.1 of Chrysaora quinquecirrha. Lineage (NCBI taxonomy): Eukaryota > Metazoa > Cnidaria > Scyphozoa > Semaeostomeae > Pelagiidae > Chrysaora > Chrysaora quinquecirrha. Next base: position 436 of record JACTAT010000627.1, on the reverse strand, counting down.
ATAATAAACAGAGTACATATGTCAGACAAGGACCTGAACAAATAGAAGAAGTGATAACCATTGATCATACCAATGAATGGCATAGTAATGAGGTAAAATATATGGTGCAAAAGTATTCTGTTAGAAATTTTCTAGTGGTTTCTGTCTTCGAAAACTGTAGCATGATGTTTGTATTTTGTTTCAAAATACCATATGCATCACTATGGAAATTTGTTAATGTGTTTGAAGTTTTTTTGCTAGTTGTTGGGAGCCACGAGTTTAAACAACAGCACAGCTACTTGTTGACTTACCACCATGTTGAGACTATTTCTTGACTACAGATGTTATTTGACCTTCATGAAGAATTTTTCGAAGTTGAGGAGTTAATAATTCCAGCATTTGAGATGATTCCAAATACAACAACAGTTGAGAAAAGTATGGATGTCAGTGAAGTTGC
>JACTAT010000626.1:17624-36832 GCA_014526335.1 Chrysaora quinquecirrha | reverse complement strand
TTTGTTCTTTTAACTCCAGTTGAAGTTATGCATACCTATAACTACGTTCTCGTTTCCGCATGTTGTAAAAGAAACGCTGCTAGAGTTTTTTGCAAACAAGTGTTTGGCAAAAGAAACACTGCAGTTGTCTTTTGCAAGATAAATATTAAAATAACTGCTTGCATTTTGCAAGAGAGTGTTTTTTTTTGCAAAAACGCTAGAAGAGTTTTTCGCAAGAGAAATGAGGGGGATACATGTACTCCCATAAGTAGATAGTAGATGCCTGCGCGGATTATGGATAAATTTGCTATATTTTCCCTGATTTATGAGTGCTGTTCTGTGACTTTTGTGCCGGGCTATAGGTCAGTTTTTGACAGTTTGTGAAATTTTGCCTTAATTATGGATCTGTTTAATGAAAATATGCCAGTATTGCCGAAATCTTGCCCTGGGTATGGGTCTACCCTTGGGCTTCTCAGAGGCACATGTATACCCGTCCTCTGGTAGGAGTTACCCCCCCCCCTCCCCCATTTGAAGAGAAAAGCTACTCACGTGTTTGGCAGAAGCTTCAAGCGTTTTTTGCAAAGAAAAAATGCTTGCGTTTTAGGAAGGAAAAATTTGTTCGGCATTTTCAAGACAAACCCTTTACAGCGTTCTTGTTGCCAAAAGAAAATTTCAAGCGTTTCTCAAATAAAGGTTTATACTGTGATAATGGCTTAAACGTCTTGAGTTCGGCAGTTTTCAATAATACGAATTAAGGTACTTACAAAAATACAATTTTATACAATTAAGAAATAATTCGATGGAATTAAAATATAAACAGCCAAATTAAATTCGAAATTATTTACAAACCAGCGTTCACTAAATAACAAATTTCCTACATTTTTATACATATTTAAATTGAAAATTCAAATTAAATTTAAAATTTCATATTTATCATAGATAACCTTTATGTAGAGTTTTCGAATTTTGCAGGAATTTTGAAAAGTTTGCAAAAAACTTTTGGAATCGGAAAGAGAGGTTTGAATGATTAGTAACGGGGTTTTGAATGTAATTTACTCTTAGGTGCCTAACTGCCGGGGGGGGGTGGAAAAGGCGGGGGAGGGGTTTGAACTAATGCAGGATCTAATTGGAGGGGAGCTCTGAGTAAAGAGTAAACAGGGGGCTCAGAACTTGTTTGACAAGCTTCGTCAGGAAACCGCTGAAACGCAGTGCGTCGGGCCCTTTAGTACTTTTAGGCTAAGGAAATCCGCTAACCAACAAAAAGAGTAAACAAGTGGAATTTCACACCAAGAAAGTCAAAGTCAATTAAGATAAAAAATATCGACATTAATATTAATGCAAATCTTAATAAGCGGGGATGCTTATAAGAGTGAGGAGTTGGAAATTTTGCAAAAATTCAATTAGCGGGGACGGCAATTCGGCACCTAAGAGTAAAATATACTCAAAACCCCAGTACTTATCATTTAAAACCTCTCTTTGCGACAAATCGTGTAACTGTTTCCCACGACAAGAAAAAGTGTATCGACAAATAGTTTGACGGTTTCACACGAGAAGACAGAGCTCCGAAGTGCGAGGAGTTTATCTCTTTCTATCATCTGAACAAGAACAATATTTCTTTGATTTAGGACCGATGCATCATGATTGGCACTGTTGTTTTACCATTTAAAACCACTGAAAGAATCATTTTCTTTTTTTCTGATCCCACAAACGTTATCCTTCTCCACAATGAAAAATCTATATGATATTAGTTAAAATGAACTTACAGAATCCAAGTATTGGTCAGAAATGGACAGTTCCACGTTGTTTAGACAATGAGGATCACCTTTAGGATGCATTCAGAAGGAATATGAATATGATTTGAGCAAACCGGCTGTTATTGCTGCTTCGTGGATCTAAAAAATTAAAAAAAAGTACTTAGCTATACATTAAAATTAAAAACATTACCGTAAAATTCGGCATTGTACCTAAATTGTTATTGACTATGAAAAGGGGTTGTCTACATGGCGCAGTGGTTATGGCTAGCGTGAAGGACTCACAACGAAGATGTTGTGGGTTCGAGCCACGGTCTTTCTACTTGCAGAGATAACAACCTTGGGAAAGATGTTAACACAAATGTGCCTCTCTCAACCCAGCTCTATAGGCTGATATCCACCAGGTGATTTTCACAACGACCGCCATTAAATTTCTCTGCGACAAAGCTCTTACAATCTCCACTTACTTAAGTACCACGAACGCCAAAAACAGTGGGCAAAAAGCTGAATATGTTCCCGTAATTATTAAGCCCCCTTAAATCTAATAAGTCCTCCTCTCTAATGATTCCCCCCTCAAAAACGTCGAAATTAAAATAAGATCCAGGGGGCTTAATAGAGCTTTTATGACAGTAGTTTGTGTACAGTTTCAGACAAGATTGGGCCTAAGATTGAAGACAATTCGTTTGACATACTCACCTGCCGCAGATACTCTTGACATTGCAATGTTGTTGATTTCAACAACTCTGCCTGCCCTTTCATGACTCTTATATTCCAAGAAAAATTGTCTTTAATCTGCAAAACAATATATTGCTTAAGTTGATGAGAAAAGTTTTCTACCAAAGATCTTTAAGATATACAAAACATCCGCTTACAAAGACTTGGTTTTTTTTCAGTTTAAGACTAGCACAGCAGTTTCTTATTAGGTTTTACGATTGCGAGAATTGCGAGTCTCGGGATATGCATAAAAGTATTTTCGTCTGACACTCCTCAGAGTATAAAAGCTAGAAACAGACAGAAACAAGTTACTGGGGCGGAATTTATACGCAGACACGGATCGAAGTGCACCAATGAGAAAATGAAGTCGCATTGGCATTGTGTTTTATACACCAATCAGCTCGCGGGATGAGGCGCGAAGACCTATAGAATTTATTGAAGAGTCCAAGTGATAAAACTAACTTTTCTCTTCTTGCTAGAGTTTCAATTCGTCTATTTCTATTTTAATACTGCGAAGGGTTACACCGTCACCCGCATTAAAACCGGACCCGTGTTGAACTGAACACGGTTTGAAAATTAACACAAAAAGGGTTTTATTTCAAAGAGTGTGTTTAAAGTCTAGATTCAAAGCCTCATCCAACCTTTGTCTTCCTCGTTTCCGTGAGCTTATCTTTTATGCACAAGCTGGGCAGCGTGATCTATAAAATGGAGAAAAATATTAGCAGGAGAAAACAGGGGTAAATAAATTTAATTTATAACTCATAGATACATTTGTTTACGTTTTAATATCTGCAAGTTAAGCGACATGGGTTTAATCTACTGGGGGGAAGGGGTTGGCTAAATTTGAGTAGGGTCTGCCGCCAGCATATTCAAGGAGGTACCGTTGATTAGGCTTCCACTGAATAATGATACCCTTGGCTAGATTCATTTCCAAGCTATTCAAGTAATTTCTAAGCCATTCCAGCCATTTCAGAAAGTGATTCCCTTGCCTAGCCTACTTATAAGCTGAAAGCAAGATCGTTCACAAGACAACCATTGTCAAATATAATACCCTTGGCTCGACAGTGGCAAGACAAAAATTGCAAAAAAGCTTACCCTTGGCTAGACAAGAAGTCCGAATAAGTATACCCTTGAACGCGGCACATCCCCAGGTATCATTAGCATTGAACACCCCCCATGGTTTTATGAAGTGTTTATGCATACTGGAAGGTGATTCGTTATGCAAATTAATTACTAACAAATCAAAATAATCACAGTTAATCAAACACATCACAATTGATTACGAATCACGTACGCTTTAATGGAGTAATTTGCTCATCGGTAATGTTTGAACCTTTAAAGGTCTCTAGGTTGAAACGATTAAACTAAAATCAAAGCAAAAATCAACTTACATGCCACTCTAATGCGCCTCTCCTTGCGTGGTTTAACTTCTGGAAAAGGTTGTTTGCGTTTTCGATAAGTGTCCGACTTTCTTCAAGTAACTGAAATGAGACGATCAAATGTAAACCATGATTAAAACAGCATTTCAGGGTAAATTAGGCCCTGGTCAAACCATCAAACATTGTTTGTCAAACATTTGAAATTTGCTTATCAAGCAATGTTTGGACGCTGGCTGCGTCACAAAACTATGCTTGGCAAGTATAAATTAGCAGAATTCGTTGTGTGTTGCTTTTGAATAAGTGCAAAAACATTCTTTGCCAGATGCAAGAAAAACATGTTTGACGAACATTGTTTTTGCGACATGGCAAAACGGCAAAACATTTGCTTGACAAGCAAATTTCAAATGTTTGACAAACAATGTTTGATCGCTTGACCATCGCCAAAGAGATGGGCATCGCAGGCTAATGGGAAGCAAGGAAAATGTTTTGAAGGTCTTTGCTTACCTGGTCAAATGCATTCACTGCTCGCTGAAGATGTGGAGGCAGCTCTCCTTCTACTTGTAGACAGGGATACTATCGATCAAAGAGAATAAAATTATAAATTTTAAGAATTAAATTGTCGTTAAATTGTCTAAACATCATTCAATATTCAAAAGAACAATCACAACATATTGCATTCGCCAGCATGCTCATTTCAAACTGGTTTCGTCAACATGTTCATTTCATACTGCATTCGTCAGCATGTTCATTTCATACTGTATTCGTCAGCATGTTCATTTCATACTGTATTCGTCAGCATGTTCATTTCATACTATATTCGTCAGCATGTTCATTTCATACTGTATTCGTCAGCATGTTCATTTCATACTGTATTCGTCAGCATGTTCATTTCATACTGTATTCGTCAGCATGTTCATTTCATACTGTATTCGTCAGCATGTTCATTTCATACTGTATTCGTCAGCATGTTCATTTCATACTGTATTCGTCAGCATGTTCATTTCATACTATATTCGTCAGCATGTTCATTTCATACTGTATTCGTCAGCATGTTCATTTCATACTGTATTCGTCAGCATGTTCATTTCATACTGTATTCGTCAGCATGTTCATTTCATACTGTATTCGTCAGCATGTTCATTTCGTACTGTATTCGTCAGCATGTTCATTTCATACTGTATTCGTCAGCATGTTCATTTCATACTGTATTCGTCAGCATGTTCATTTCATACTGTATTCGTCAGCATCTTTATTTCATACTGCATTCGTCAGCATGTTCATTTCATACTGTATTCGTCAGCATGTTCATTTCATACTGTATTCGTCAGCATTCTAATTTCATATTGCATTTGTCAATATTCCAATTTAGTGCTGTATTCGTCAGCATGTTCATTTCATACTGTATTCGTCAGCATCTTTATTTCATACTGCATTCGTCAGCATGTTCATTTCATACTGTATTCGTCAGCATGTTCATTTCATATTGTATTCGTCAGCATGTTCATTTCGTACTGTATTCATCAGCATGTTCATTTCGTACTGTATTCATCAGCATGTTCATTTCGTACTGTATTCGTCAGCATGTTCATTTCATACTGTATTCGTCAGCATTTTAATTTCATACTGTATTCGTCAACATGTTCATTTCATACTGTATTCGTCAGCATTCTAATTTCATATTGCATTTGTCAATATTCCAATTTAGTGCTGTATTCGTCAGCATAATCACTTCATACTGTATTCATCAGCATGTTCATTTCATACTGTATTCATCAGCATGTTCATTTCATACTGTATTCGTCAGCATGTTCATTTCATACTGTATTTGTTAGCATTCTAATTTCGTACTGTATTGTTCTTCAATAGATGGGTCCACACGAGTAACAGAATTTACAGGTAGTCATGGGGTGATTTGAAAAACCTGGGCAGCACGTCTAGTATTTTGAGCAATGAAGTACCCAATCTGGTTCCTAGTGGTAACTCCTATCATTTTCGTATAACAAATTACTTTCAAGCATCTTTAAACACATGTAAGAACTAACCTCTTGACTGACAACCATTGTCACGTTAATTGACGGTGTATCTGCGACTCGTTTTGACAGCAGCCGAATACATTGTTTTAAATTTGAGCGAGGCGAAAGACCACAGCACTCCTTGAATAAGAACATAGAATTTTAAGTTAACAACGCGTATTCTATTTAAAGAGACCTTTCTTTTTAAAGCACCTGTTTCGAATAAACCCCCTTTGAAATGAAGGCCCCTTTGAAATGAGGGCTCCTTGAATATCGGTCTCTCCCATGAAGATGGTCTCACCTAGATATTCTCTTTTTACCAATTTTGGAAAACTCCCATGAAGTTTATTAAATACTATACAACAATATATTACTCTTTCATGATGAAACTCATGACATGAAAAAAGTCACGTTTTTTTATAAGGAAACTTTAGTCTGAGCATAGTCAATAGAATGAACATGTTGTTTCTTCTATTGTCTATGGTCTGAGTCGAGGCTTGAGTTCGTTAGTTTTTCAACAAAATAAGACTGAAAGCTCCTTCATGTTAGTTTGAATAAATGTGTTTATCACTATTGTGTTATACTAACGTTAAACAATGTACAATAACAACAATTACAATCCTTTGCTTCGTTTTCTAATTTTAAATATAGCCTCGAGTCAATTGAAAGAGTTAAGGTTACAGAAAGGGGTACAGAAAGAGTGTGTTTTCTCACTTGGACTCTTTAATTAATTTTCTATTGGTCATTCTGCTGTATTCCCCAAGCTGATTGGTGTTCAAAACACAATACCAATTTCTGCTTCTCTTTCTAATTGGTGCATTTCGAGCCGCAGCTGGGTATAAACCCGCCTTAGTCTATTGTTTCGGTCTGTTTCAGACGTTCATACTCTGAGGAGTGTCAGACGAAAAAGCTTTTAAGTATGCCGAAAATGTTTCCGCTGTTAATCGCAATTTGGAAGTTTTGTACTAATCAAAAATTATTAGCCTCGAGTTCCTTATAAAGGTGTTCCCTATCAAAGAAAACGTGTAAAGCGCATGTTAGAAGACATCGTTAAAGCAAGCAAGCTACGCATTAAAACAAGCTACGCATTAAATTTCGTTACTTAAAGCAAAGCACTTTGGTTTATGTCTTGAAAACAAAATGGAAATAGAAATATAGTTACCTTGAATATATTTAAACTCGCTTGAAAGTTTTCTCGCAGAAGTGTTGCTTCACGTAGAGGTTGAATTGAAAACTAAAACCAGACAAGAGTGAATGTAGCTAAATTTACCGCTTATCAATACGATTTTCAGTAAGAGTGCTGGAACACAGGACAAGGTAGGCATCAACGATACAAAAAAACTAAGACATATTTTAGATTTAAGAGCATTATTAAAAAGACAAAAAATATTCTTAAATGGCTTGTAAAATTTTGTAAGCAATAAAGTACATCCTGGTTTCCATAAAATCGTAGAGGGATCGGAAGAGGATCGGCTACCGTTCTATGTGCGATCGTCTGCATTGGTTTCCCGATTCAATGGAAACATGCCCTCACGATCATTACGACAGTCAACTTTCCCGATCATTACGACTGTCCTGATCAATGAAAACATTATGGAAACACAGACAGCAGGCGATTGGCGATCGTAATGCACGGAAACACTCTAATGTAATCGGAGAAGGAAGATGAAAGAAGGGATCGGGGATGATCGCAGACGGTCAATAATCTTTCTATGATTTAATGAAAATCAGGCTTAACTCAGTAACTGAACTTACCTTAAAAGTGTCATCAATAGCCTTGACACCAAGCGACTTCAAACTCGTGAACTACAAAACAAAAAAGAGGGTGAAGAAAGTAACAAAATTTTTTCAAAGGGAATTGTTTCTCACAAAAATAAAAATCCACACATAAGGGCCTAAGTTTATGAATGGAGCCTGTTTAGGTTGTTATGCAATGAGCCGTATTATACAGGTTCTACACATAGGGTCGAAAAAATTGGCAGAAAAATATGCTTAAGGTTAAGCATCTTTAGCAGGCATTGCTTTTATCGTGAATGCCTCGGCGAATGCAATTCTTTCGGAGTCTATGAAAGAGGTTGCTCGCGTAAAATTGCATATGATATACAAGCACCCGTAAGTATATTGAAACCTGGCTAAAATGGCTGTTATTAATTGGGTAGAAAATAAATATTTACTTTACTTAGACTGAAGGTTCTTAATAAAAAAAGGTTATGATGTGAGAATTTTTACTGTACCCAGACCCAAACATTAGTATTAGACTTTCACTTGACCCAAACTATAAACCCGGCCCAAATTTTGTGGAGTAAGTCGCCAAGCTTCTCAGTCAGCTCTCCTTAGACAGCTGCAGTTAAGCTTGGTCGTGTGAGGTCAGCATCTGGATGGGTGACTTTCCAGATGGATGACTAAACAGCTCACTCTGACGTCCTTCAGGAAGGGACGTTAAACTAGAGGTCCCATACCTGGATGCTTCATGCATATTAGGCCTAAATTAGCTGTAAAAGCTAGAAACAACAGCCTACTCAAAATAAAGTAACAACAAGAACAACAACAACAGCAACAACAACAACAACAGCAACAACAACAACTGTAGTCCAGATGTAGCCTGCACACCAGCCCTAACTTCAGTTTCAGGTAAGACTAACCTAACTTCCCACAACAGTTTCAGGTCAAGAACATCGGACCTGTATGATAAGAACAGCCCTTATCCTAACCCTAAAACCAAACCTTGCAATCACATAAATGCATTATTATTTTGACTGAAAATTTGATAAGGCAACTACAACGTACCTCTCGACCTTTTCGAATTGATTTTACGAAAGAGAATCGCGGCAATTTTCCCTGCGACTGAAAAGGAGAAAAGGATGAATTAATCAATTAATTAAACAATTAAATGTATTATCTTATCGCATAGCAGATTATCAAAAATTATTTGCTCAACATAGCCAAAACGCAAAAACCAAAAGATAGGATAGCCTTGGGCTGTATGGATAGTTACTCGATTTCATTGAGCTCTATAGCTCAGTGCAAACGTCATTGGCTCTCTGATCATGCACAAGTTCGAATCTAATCTATTGAAGATGCCGCTAGTGAAGAAATCTTCACGGATTCACGGATAGTTTTAAATGCAATCAAATGCACTTGATTGACAATTTGAAATATTATGCTTTTTATCTCGAACTCGATGCATGTATTATTCTTCAAAGCACCATGTGAACAATAGATTCCATATTGCTTGGTCAATGTATGAAACTCAAACAAAAGGAAATGTACACTCGTTTACTTTACACATTTGAAACTGTAAATATTCGATTGTCAGCTCTTGATGAAACCTTTTAGGCCCTGGCCAAACGATCAAACATTGTTGGTCCAACATTTTAAATTTGCTTTACAACAAATGTTTGACCGTTTGGCCACGTCCAAAAACATTGCTGACGAGGAAAAGTAACAAAATTTATGGCGTGATGTTTTTTGAAAAAGCTCAAAAACATTTTTTGATTGACGCAAACAATGTTGGACGAGCAATGTTTTTTGACGTGGCCAAACGATCAAACATTTTTCTTGACAAGCAAATCTCAAATGTTTGACCAACATTGTTTGATAGTTTGGCCAGAGCCTAATGCACAAGCACGAACACCTTGCTGCTAAGAAATGTTTCTAGTTGATGAAATATTGTAAGTTGATGCATTTTTTCAAAAAACAAAAGACATGTTTGACAAGCAATTTTGGAAAGGCAGCGCAAACGATCAAACATTGCTTGACAAGCAAAAATAAGCCAAATTTGTGGCGTGATGTTTTTGAAGAAGTTTAAAACATTTTTTGCTTGACCCAGAAAAGAATGTTGGACGAGCAATGTTTTTTGGACGTGGCCAAACGGTCAAACATTTTGCTTGACAAGCAAATCTCAAATAATGGACCAACAATGTTTGATCGTTTGGCCAGGGCCTTACTCATTAAACTTTGAACAGCCAAACATTGCCAGATAGTTTCAAAATCAGCAGATTACAATCATTGCGCTAAAATCGTTGTAAGCTGCGAAGTATACCGCATTCAGTAACTGCCTCAGACATCTGGAGCATTTTAAGACAGGCATCTAAGGGCCTGTTTATATGAGGGAAAATACCTCACCTGCCAGACCCAGGGCTGATCGGCGAGATTTCACCTTCCTATAGAATGCTTTGTATTTCTGATTTCGTGTATATATGACGAACCCAACACCACCGGTATAGTGAGATTTCACCTCAACCAAGGTGAAATTTCACCCAGGTAATGTGAATTTTTCCCATGTAAACGAAATACCACCGGCGTGGTGAGGTGAATCAATTTGAGTAGAATGCTAGAATCCTCGTTCTCATTTCATGGAAGCGAGACTTTAAACGCTTCACCTCTCAGCCCTGGGGAACAAAGGCGACATTCGTCTGAGCATGCGCGAAATTCGCCGGGAAATTTGAGCAACTAAATTATTTTGGTGGGAAACAATATGGCAGCGTTTTAGGTTTCTAAGTGTAATAATAGCTAGTTTATTAAAATATATCAAACAGTTCTCTTCAAAACTATCATTCAAACAGTTTTCTTCAAAACTACTTAAATATTTTGTTCTTGTTTACAACCTCGAGTGAAAATGGTTCGTATTGTAGTGTTACTCTTTGTTTTCATTTTTGCAATATTACATGTTGCTGATGCTGGGAAAAGTGACAGGGTTAGAAGCAAAAACCCTTATTTTTTACAAGTTCTTCACGATAGATTTTTGAACAAATTTGCAAAACTTCTAACATTGACAAGATAGCATAGGAATTTGACAATAAAAACGACAATTTTAAAAGACATGTTTCGAACGTTCATCGTTCATCTTCAGTTAACTAAATGCTCGCGGATTCGTGTAGAAAGATGTCGAGAGGTTTCTCCGACATAAGACGCGGAACATCCGCCACACAAGAATTTGTAAACTACACGAGCCTGTAAGCACTTGGGCACAGAGTCCTTAACCCCAAACATAGAACGTAATTTAAAAGAAGTAAAACAAGTTTTAAGTCTAAATCTTTACAATACTTTTTAACTAAGCATTTAACTTTACGTTGAGTGAAAACCGAAAATTTACCAATATAGGGAAGCTTAAAATAGCAAATACGGTTAGATTCATTATTGTTAACTACATGGTTATGAGAGGGTACAGGAGAGTTAACTTTATCGAGATAGCTGTGAATGACTTTATTTACAAGATAAGTAGGATAAAGGTTTTATTTAGTATAAAAGTTAGCTGTTTAATGTCGTTATCAAAACCAAACCAAGTGTTGTTTATTTTATATGCCCTATCAACCAAAGTCCTTATCAAACCAATTTTATAGGAAAACGATGTAAAAACAAATTTGATTTTTTACTATTAAGTGACCAATCTTGGGGTTTACTTAAATTTTGTGTGGTATCACCGACTTTATCTTTCTGAAAAATCGCTTTGTAGTTATTGAAGTTTATCGAAAAAAAAATTTCGCATGGATTGGGCCTAAGAAAAGGAACGAAACTGCGTCTGTCAGAACAACTATAAACTTTACAAAAAATATGCATAGAAGTTAAAAGGTATACGAGTAAATCAACTTTTACTGGTAGTTACTTGCAAATTATCAATGAACAACAATATTTTTGAAGATCAGATCACTTTGGCGCGAAAGTCCTCCATCAAGGACAGGAGCCATCGCACTCCAACGGCAACACTTGAAAAAGCTGTTCCAAAGTTCTTCACGATAGATTTTTGAACAAATTTGATTTTTTTACTATTAAGTGATCAATCTTGTGATTTAATTTACTTTTGTGTGGTATCAGCGACTTTATCGTTCTGAAAAATCGCTTTTAGTTTCACCAATTTTTAGTTCTGTTAAAAAATTTGTCATTTTATCGCCGCTCCCAAGGGCACTCAAAAAACGAGGTTTTTTCATGCAATTTGGTTAAACGAATACAACTGTTTAGTTATCAACATGAAAAATTAAATGATTATCCACACTTATCTTTAATTTCTTTCACTGATCATTCCTCTTTGAGCATTTAAATTTATTTTAGTCAACCATCATTTCTGGCTTTGAGATGGAAATTTTGAAAACGAAAGGCCGCTGACGTGACTGAGTCAACTTGACTCATGCGCGCTAATCTACCTGCGCCGTCGGTGCAGCGTATTCTGCACAGCGGTCAAATCGAATGTCGCCTTTGTTGAGAAAATTGCAAAGTGTAGTAAAAGGTTATATATGAAGACTTACCACTTCATGGGATTTCGTAATTGTCATGTGCACAAATAAAGATGCGGGCGATAGGCTCTCACCAGTATTCGATAACAGCTTTACCATTCTATATCCTAGGGGAAAAAGAAGGCAGATCTCAATGATAATGCGATGTATTAATAGCTAATGATCTCCAATAACAAAGGGTTCGATTTCAACCCCAAAACATTGTTAAGTACTGTTGTAAAGTTAAAATTACATCATATTTTAACCTCGTTTATATCTTGCCTCGTAATCATAACAAGCGGATATAGACGCTTCCGCAAAAGATGGCCGCCGGTTTTTGCCTACTGTTTTCATTAAGCATTTTCGAAAGGAATTCTGGGAACAATTTCCTTAGTTACGTATTTTACATAGCTGCAGACGCTGAATTCGTAGCTAAGGAAATTATTCCCAGAATTCACTTCGTAAAACCTTATGAAAAACAATGCGTTGACAGAAACGGCGGCCATCTATTGCGGAAACCCTTTATTCTTGTAATAGTTTAACACCTTATAACTCTAACTGCTTTTTATTTTTCCATATTTAAGATTATTATTGTTACTTTCGAAGGAGCTAGTCTTCAAGTGTTGTGATATAATTTTAAGAAGTGGTTGAGAGTTGAAAGGGATCGAGTGATGGCATCGAAGCCAACAAAACAAAATAGCACAGAATTACATTTGTAAATAGTTGTTCTTGTTAATTATATTAGAAAATATGCAAGTGTTGTTATTTTGTGCGCCAACTCAACTGCCGACACGAATCTATAAAATAAGTACAACAATTCTTTCAACTCATAGTGATTTCACATTGGACATTGAAAAATAGGACCCTAATGGCTCAAGGTCTGTGGTTTAAATCCAGGCTAGGGAGGATACATTACAAGGTATAAAACCTTCCTCTTTGACACCGTAACAAGTTGTGAAATTGGTACCTTAGTGGTGAAGGCCTAAAAACCTTCTTAGCACCGACTGCATGGCTGCAAGCAAGTCGATAAATACTTTATATACTCCCCAGGGAGTTGACATAAATCTTAAATCACTCCCGCTATTTGGGTGCGAAAATCTGACTCGAACCGTGAGAGAGAGGCCCAAAAAACAGCAACGAAAGCCGAATCAGTTCCAAAGGGATCACAAAAAGTTTTTTTGCTTCGCTAAGCAATAAAAGCGATTGCTACAAAAGAAATGGTCGTGAAAAGAGAAGAAGCTTCGCTACTGCAATGAAAGATTGGTACAATGTCGAATCAAACTTTTGCTTTGCCCCAAAATAACGCACCAATAACTTATATGAATCATGCTTACTAACAAGCTAATAGAATATCATCGAAACTAGAATAAATTACCATCTTTAAACAGTCAACAGGCAGCGTGAATTGACCAATAAATCCATCCCCAATGAAATCATCATCGAGAACAACAAATCGAAGGAGTGCCAACTCTGGAAGACTCACGTGAAAATCAAAAGTCTCGTCAAATACTGGATTGTATCCTAAAACCAAATTTGAAGACATATTTAGTAGGCTTATTGGAGTGCGAAATAGAAATAACTAACGTAAAGAGAAGTAAAAAGACGTTAAGTAAAGTAAAGGAAAGTGAAGTGAGGTAGAAAAAAGAAACAAAGGTAGGAAAAGTAGAGCAAAACTAGCTCTGACAGGTAAAGAAAAGTAAAGCAAGGTAAAGTCAGGTAAAGCAAAGTAAAGAAAAGTAAAGTAAAGCAAGGTAAAGTCAGGTAAAGCAAAGTAAAATAAAGTAAAGAAAAGTATAGTAAAGAAAAGTAAAGTAAAGTAAAGTAAAGTAAAAAAGTAAAGAAAAGTAAAAGTAAAGAAAAGTAAAGTAAACAAAAGTAAAGTAAAGTAAAAAAAAAGAAAAGTAAAGTAAAAGTAAAAGTAAAGTAAAGTAAAAGTAAAGTAAAAGTAAAGTAAAGTAAAGTAAAGTAAAAAAAAGTAAAGTAAACAAAAAAAAGTAAAAGTAAAAGTAAAAGTAAAGTAAAGTAAAGTAAAGTAAAAGTAAAGTAAAGTAAAAGTAAAGTAAAGTAAAGTAAAAAAAAAAGTAAAGTAAAAAGTAAAAAGTAAAAAAAGTAAAGTAAAAAGTAAAAAAAGTAAACAAAAGTAAAGTAAAAAGTAAAGTAAAGTAAAAAAGTAAAAAAAGTAAAGTAAAGTAAAAAAAGTAAAGCAAAAGTAAAGTAAAAAAGTAAAGTAAAAAAAGTAAAGTAAAGTAAAGTAAAAGTAAAGTAAAGTAAAAAGTGAAGTAAACAAAAAACAAAAGTAAAAGTAAAGTAAAAAAGTAAAGTAAAAAAAGTAAAAAGTAAAGTAAAAGTAAAGTAAAGTAAAGCAAAAAAACAAAAAAGTAAAAAAGTAAAAGTAAAGTAAAAGTAAAAGTAAAAAAGTAAAGTAAAGTAAAGTAAGGTAAAGCAAAGTAAAATAAAGAAAAGTAAAGCAAAGCAAAGCAAAGTAAAGTAAAGAAAAGTAAAGCAATTTAAAGGAAAGTAAAGAAAAATAAAATAAAGTAAGCTAAAGCAAAGAAAAGTAAAGTAAAGCAAAGTTAAGTAAAGTGAAGAAAAGTGTAGTAAAGAAAACGAAAAGTGAAGTAAAGTAAGGCAAAGTAACGAAAAGTAAATTAAGGAAAGTAAAGTAAAGTAAAGTAAATGCTGTCTGAAATGTTTCTAGCATTAATATTGCATACCGTTATGTGGTATCGATCGTGTTTTGTATATTTTGTATCAGCAGGAATCCCATGAATCTCCAGAACGACAAAGGGATCAACGTCCTAAAAATCAATTGAAAAATGTTAATATTCTACCAGGGGGACATATGACTTATGGACGGACGGGGATGTGCCGCAAAGATTTTTACAAACCCACCAACAAATAACGTAGACACAGACCCTAATTTACGAGTAATGATAAACGGAATATAAAAGTAATGAGACTTTCTAGACCTTAATAGTCCTGTAAAATGTACTAAGAACATCTACAACACGATTCTACCACCATCTTGTCTGAAATAAGGTGAGCTTTTGGAGTTTTCTTCAATTTCTATAGTTTTCTTTAAGTGGTTATTGGTGAAAATCATACCCATGCTTAGAGAATGTTAGGGCCCGAAAACCACTCATATGGTTGGTACATAGCTACCCGTATGCAAAATAATAGTTAGCACTCTCCCCAGGGTATTTCTTGCGAAGATTTTGGATGAAAATCGCATCAATTACAACATAAAACTTACATCTCCTTTAGCTGTGGAACCTTTTGGTTTTGGAAACTGGTGCCCGCTTATCACCTAAGAGATGAACAATACTTAAACAACTTTGTAATTGATAAGAAATACTGTACTTATTTAATGCTGGGTGGTTTACACGATTTTTATAAGGAACACCCTTATAAGGAACTCGGGCTGAAAATTCCCCCAAAATTAAGGAAGCTTATGGAACTACAACCGTACTTCCCAAAAAAACTATTTAACAGCTGGAAAAGAAAGCAAATTTACATTTATTTACTGCAAAAATTAGTATTAAAAGAATTTGGACAAGGAACAGTATAAGGAACTTTCAGCCTCATTTTGTTGAAAAATTAAGGAACTCCAGCCTCAACTCAAACCAAAGGTTTCTTAAAAACAAAAGTATAATTTTAGGTTTAAGACTTGCCTAACCATGAGTGGTGTAAGCTAGTGGTTAAGGCGCTTGGTTTTTATTTCGTATCCATGCATTGCAACGCATGCACTGGTTCCAATTCCACTAAAGTCGGAAACAAGAACTGCAAGCCTTCAGCTCAGAAGTCCCTCCTTCCGAAGTCGGTTAATGAGTACCCAGATTTCTGGAGTAATAACTGACAGTGTCCCCAATTAGTAGAAATTCTAAACAAAAGGCAGTTAAATAAAGTCGTTATTAGCTGTCAGTATTTTGTTATTACCTTAATCTGCAAATTTAATGAGCAGACACCAGGTATTTCTCCTTTTATATGAGGACTGTAATATGCAACCTCTGAGGAAGAAAAGTTTACGTGAGAACTACACGAGCAAGGCAAAACATACACGTAGAGCATATACTTGAGTCTACTACTAGCCTAGGGCTACTACGTTGACTTTACATTTTACCCTTGATCTGGATGCATATAGCATATAGCTGTAATTGAGTCCGTCCGTGATAATTGGATTTTTCTTAAAGTCTACAGAGTTTGTGAACATTTTAATCTGCGATGACAGGAATCATTAAGAAAACAAAAGACTTAGAAAATAAGGGATGCTCGAGAGCATCCCTAACTTAATTGGTCGGCCCTTTGTTCCTTAATTGTGAAAAAAGTAAGGAAAATTTCCTAACATCGACCATGTACACTGCGCATCAAGGTGCTAATTCGCATAATCTGTAGAAGAATGTAAGAAAGTTGCTTGTGTATATGGTCCCTTAAATTGATGTGAATATGTATGCTAAAAGGAGTTCGTCGATAGAAGGATAAGAAATCAGTCACAAGAAATTGTGGTCTTGTTCTATCGAGGCTTAGGCCCTCGGGCCTTGCCTCAGGCTGTGTCTCTCTCACTCCATCCAAAGAGCCCAAAAACGCTACATAGCAGGGTGCAGCCACTCATGGCGCTCATAAGTATCCGCCAGGTACCAATGGGTAGAAAGAGGCTAATTTGTATGAACAACTTTCCCTAGGTTGTAGATACTGGAAAGACCGTGGCTCGTACTGCGCCATAGAGACCACACAACCGTATTACCCAAGTCGAAGTTAACAGTCCTGGGTAAATAGAGGCTTCCGCAAAAGATGGCTGCCGTTTCTGTCAATCCCTTGTTTTTCATAAGGTTTTTCGAAGGGAATTTTGGGAAAAATTTCCTTGGCTACGAATTCAACGTCTGCAGCTATTTAAAATACGTAACTAAGGAAATTATTCCCAGAATTCCTTTCGAAAATCCTTAATGAAAACAATAAACAAAAACGGCGGCCATCTTTCGCGGAAGCGTCTATTGATCGACGCTCAAACTGCACTTCTTAGGCCCCCGCCAATCTATCAAACATTTCTGTCAAACGACAAAAATTTTTTGACGTGAAATATTCTGCGATGTGACCAAACGGTCAAACATTTTGCTTAACAAGCAAATATCAAACTTTTTGACAAATAATCTTCGCTAGTCACAGTCACATTGCAAAACATTGTTTGTCAAACATTCTTTGCTTGCGTCCAAGCAACGTGTTGTGACAAGGCCAAATGTCAAAACATTGCCTCGATAAGATCATTCCAAATGCTTGACAAACAATTCATAATCGTTTGGCCAGGGCCTAATGGTGGAATGATTAGCAAGTCAAATTTAAAATTCACCTTCTCTAAGTACAGCTGGTTTCAGTACATATCCACATTTTCCGTTTTGAAGAAATCTTCCTCGGTTGAGATCAAGAGATAAACCAGGATATTGGTAATTTAAAGCAACTGAAAAATAAAATCAAATTTGTTATTGTTATAGCAGGTAGTCAAATTGCGAAATGGCAAGGTCGATACACGGCCTGAATTTGGACAGCGAAATTCTATTGAGAGCTTGTTAGAGTTCAGACTTTACTATTTACGATTTACAATTGTATTTGTCATGAATAGCAAACACCAGGATAGATTTTTCAAGAAGTGGCATTCCACAATAGTTGGGATTCGAACATAGAATGCATGACCAGAGAGCCAACGACGTTTCTACTGAGCTATAGAGATCAATGAAACCGCTGAGTAACTCTTCAAGTCATCAGCCCAAGGCTCTCCTCCCGTTGTGACGTTTTTGTGTTTTGGCCATGTTAAGTCTTCTTCAGCACCATACATATTTATATATATATTTGTCATGAATGGTAAACACTAGGGTAGATTGTTCCACCACAAGTGGCATACCTTGACGGACCGAGATATGAGCCCGTTGACTGATCTGAGCGTCGTTGGCTCTCTGATCACGCAGGCCTATGTCTGAATCCCTGTAATTGTGGTATGCCACTTATAGAAAAATATATCCATGTACAATCATTACCTAACTGACACCCACAGTTCCAGAATTCTTGAGGATTGAAATTACTTGAATCTACTCTCTTTCCGGCTGGATAAATCCGACTCAGGAATCTTTTATTATAACTGATAAGCTCCTCCGGTGCACTAAGAGTGAATCTTTTACACATTGTTTCTCCTAAAGAACATATTTCCCAATATTTCTCTGTGTGGAAAAAATAATCGATATGATAAAAACAGCAGTCAGTCAAATGTACAATGAAAATGACCTGTGACCTATAGGTCAAATCCAATGGCCATAGGTGAAGGGACCAGTGTCTATCGGTCACAGATGTCTCAGACCTGTGACATTTAGGTCAATGCCAATGGCCATGAATAACGGACCTGCGACCTATAGGTATCTCGAACCTACAGTATGACCTATAGGTGTCTCAGACCTCTGACAAATAGGTCAATGTTAATGACCATAGATGACGGACCTGCGACCTATAGGTATCTCGAACCTACAGTATGACCTATAGGTGTTCAGACCTCTGACAAATAGGTCAATGTTAATGACCATAGATGACGGACCTGCGACCAATAGGTGTCTCGGAACTGTGACCTATAGATGTCTCAGACCTCTGACAAATAGGTTAATGCCAATGACCATAGATGACGGACCTGCGACATATAGGTGTCTCGGAACTGTGACCTGCACCAGCAGGCCAATGTCAATGGACATAGGTGATCGACCTTTCAGCACATTAATCTAATTTAGTATTATGATTTGCTAGCATGTTAACACAATAGCTGGAAGGACAGCACTGCTAATAACCTACGTACTAAGTGTTCATAAGAGATTACGGGACTATAGGACATTATTTCATACTTACTTAGATACAGATATTAGATCACTGCCCCTTTTTCCTCCTCTATTTTCCTTATTAGGATGTAAAAAAACATTAACTTCAAAAAATGTCGTATAAGGATGAATAAATCGATACTTACGATTTTCGAGTGAAAATTGAAAACTTCGAAAGCGAACAGACTTGCAAACATTGACAAGATCTGATAATTCTTTTGCTAGTTTCATAATCTTATGACCAGAATTGTCATCTTGTTTTTGTGTTGCATTCTTGATATTTGCTTTGGAACTGAAATATCCATTTTTAGACTCGTTTTCA
>JACTAT010000626.1:0-11367 GCA_014526335.1 Chrysaora quinquecirrha | reverse complement strand
GACAGCAATGTTTTTGGACGTGGCCAAACAGTCAAACATTTGTTGTAAAGCAAATTTGAAATGTTTGACCAACAATGTTTGATCGTTGGCCAGGGCCTAAGGAGCGAAATCACGACTTGTATCGTAACCTTATCTGCTTCCCATCATTCTTTGAAACGCAATTTTCAAAGACATTAGATATTTTTGTCGTGTTTATAGTTTGCTACAAATCAAACTCAAAACAAACGTACAGTGTGTACAATATGATTTCGTCAGAAATTTTGTTTATTCTTAGTTTTGTTCGACGAAAAACGAAAACACTTTTGTCGGAGCAACAATTGGCCTAACTCTCCCACGACGTTGAATCATGGAAAATTCCAATATTTTGATTTTCTAGAGAGATAATCTTATCTTTGACAGTATTGCCTGACGCAATTTGTTTCTACTTTATCCGTGGTTAATCATAATGGCTGTCATATCGATTCTTATCTTGGATACATATTTATTGCCCGCGATGCGGGCGAGCTTTTTCTCTTAATACCCGCGATGCGGGTGCGCTTTTTACCTTGACACCCTCGATGCGAGTGAATATTAGTACCAGATTAGCCTTGGAAAGACAAGACATCACTCAGCTGCCTTTTAATTTGCAGCTTTTTAACTTGCAGTCTTCTGAACTTTCGCTAGGGTCTGGGGACGTTAGCTCCCCATGGCATCCCATAACCTACCCGGACTCTAGCGAAAATAATACTTTTTGTTATTTATATTTCTTTAATAAGCAACTGCTCAATAAGCAGCTAGTGTTTGACGGACCTGAACATTAAGCAACTTGAGGGTTCAATCGAATTACTTTATGCAACTAAGGCCCTGGCCAAACGATCAAACATTGTTGGTCCAACATTTCAAATTTCCTTTACAACAAATGTTTGACCGTCTGGCCATGTCCAAAAAAATTGCTTTCCAACAACGATGTCATTGCTAATACACAAGCAAGAACACCTTGTTGCTAAGAAATGTTTCTAGGTGAAATGTTGCAAGTTGTTGCTTAACTTGTTGCAACTGATTTTCATTTTCTCGGGATCGAAATGGTTACCTGTTCGCAATATTTAATTTGCCTCATTTTCATGCATATGCTTCTGTTGGCAGGGTTACCAAGGCTCACTGCTGAAAATAACTGGAAAAGAGGTAAATTACATAAACTTTTTAACATTGCGTAATGAACGGTCAAATTGGCGGGTCGTGCTCTTACACGTTTTTTTTATAAGAAAGTGGTTTATAAGAAAGTAGTGCCAACATCTTAAAAACTTAAGAAAGTTCAATACTGGATTCTTGAAACTTAAGAATGTTCTGTTTCATACTTTCACTCTTCAGTCGCTCATCTTGCTGTTAAATGAGTCTAATGATTATTTTCTTTGAAAAACGTGGTATTTGTGCAATGTATACAGTGCCTTAAACTGTGCATTCTTAGAAATACTGTATTCCAAAATTTTTGCTAAGAAAGTCACAAGAAATTTTTGGTTCTGAAAACATGAAATATGTAAGAAAGTTTCAATACTGGCCCAAATAAAACTTTCTTATAAGAAAAACGTGTATTCCTTGATAATGTTAAAAATGGCCTAATGAAGATGAGATGAAATTGCCTTTTCAGCTTCGGCCTAGGCAATCTTTGTAAGAGATGCCAGTCGCAGCAACGGCCTGGGGGTAGCTGGGGTTTTTTATGTTAGATTTGATGCTTAAAAATCCAAATGATGCTATGGCCTCTGGTCAGAGTTGGTCGATATTTGTTGCTATGGGTTGCTACAGACATTTTCCCAGCATACACTGCATGATATATCGTCAGCCATCTTTTCTGTGATTGTGTTTTCATAAAAACCAGCTGCCTAAAAGGTTCAGTTTTTAATTTGTTTATCTTTTTGTTATTTTAGGGCAAGAAAGCAGCGGTAAGCCCCCTTATTTCTTAAAATACTAAAATCATGATAATCCATTTTCTAGAGGCCTGGGACTGTGTGAAATTCTCTGGGAAATGGCGGATTTTATAGTAGGGGAATCTTCCCCTTGTTTAATTATGGGAATCCGCCCAAGATTCAATAAATGGGATTGCAATCGCTTCAGGAGAAGCACTGCACCAAAATTGTGCATTGAATTGATGTTTATTGGGAGTAAAATTTGAAAAGATGATTGGAGACATACTAATAAAAACCTGGGAGGAAATTGAATGCTGCTTGTGAATGTGAAGTTCTACGCGAATTCGCCAATCGAAATTGATTGGAAAGTCAATTAGCTTTTTGTTAGTAAGTTGGAAAGTTGGAAAGTCCCACTCTGAGCATTAGGCCATCCAATTCAATTTCATTAAGTAAACAGTTGTTGCTGTTGCTATTTGCGAAGAATGAGACTTATGTAATGAGTCTTTAAACTTACTACATGAGTCGTAGTTTTCTCTGCCTTCATCTCAATTCATTCAAAAAGTGTAAAATCCAAAAAGAGTTGTTGCGTGTGCGTTCCTGCTGTTAATGGCGGGCTGTGTTGCGTATGTTGCGTATGGTAGTATGAGCGGACTGTGTTGCGTGGAGACTGGGAGCGAATCTACGACTTTTGTTGTGAGTTTAATGAGTCTTTTCACTTCGTTGCTCAATCTTGTTATTTCTTGTGATTTATTTTCATTCTGTTAAAAGCATTATCTTTTTTCCTCAGCCTGTTGCGTTTGTGACTTTCGACTCGAGGGCGCAAGGGGAGGTTGCCAAAAGTGCATTACATGTAAGTAAAAGATTTATCAGCTTAATAATGCTCGTCCTTGACTGAAGTTACCCTGCAAGAAACTTTGGCATGCTAAATGAGCCAAATCATAAGAAATCCTCCTTTAAATGGTTCAATAAGGTTTCTTAAACACGAGTGGACACAAGGACGGACTGGCCGGTCAGTAACCTTGGAATGACCTGAGACCCTATAAGCTACACGGACCCATGTCTATATTGTCAGGGTCCTTTTTCAATAAGGCCAAACTACAGTACCAGACAAAATATTTGGCAAGATCTCTTTTGGGGAAAAAAATTCGAACTTATCAAGGCTGTTTCTGTCACCGTATTAGACTAATAGTCACCACTTATCATGACAAGACGTTGATATTTAGTTGGGCAACGTTTCGGGAGAGATCCTTCTCCCATCATCGGGCTATGAGAAATGTGGTTTCTTTCTTATTTATCCATCGATCCGATCTTTGCAATAAATAAGAAGAAACTAGATTTCTCATTTCCCGATGATGGGACATGGATTTTTCCCGAAACGTTACCCTACTAAATATAAGGCTTTTCATGATAAGTGGTGACTATCACTGAGCACCCGTTACTAAGGACATTATTACCGGAACTCCCTTTGAATATTGTTACTTAATACAGTGAAATGGCACAAACAGCCGCCATCCTGCGAAAGCCTCTATCTGAATAAGACTTAATTGTAGCTCCATAGCTCCATGGTTTATGTAAATAGGCCCATACGTTATGCTTATGAGTTTCGTAAAGCTTTTAGACCATGGGTTCTTTAGGCCATCATTCCGCCTCTGAGAATGCACCGCACTTTTTTCAAAAATCAACGAGAATAAGCCGAGTTAAACAAAATTCCCTTTATAGCTAACTAAAATGGTAGACCTATTCTAAATAATTTACTTATATTTTTCAAAATCAGGGTTTTTTCAATAATTAGCTGATGAAGCTCCACTCATAATGATAAAATATTCATAGGGCGAGAAATACTATCACGAATGTTTAGTTTGTTTATGAAAAATTATTCTCATTTTCCTTGCTTTTTCGCCCCAGTTTGAGATTCTTTTATACTCTGTCACGCCCATTGGTTTAGTTGCTAAAAACAAGATAAAATAAGAGAACTAAGATAGTCTAACTTAATTTGTTCCATTTACCCTAACTTTGGCAGGCCGTATCTCAGTAACTCACAGCTACATTTGCCCAAAATAAACATTATTGTCGTCAGCAGGGTATGGCGACTCTAAGGAGCCGTTGGTTAAGGTTTTGAATTGTGTTAAAGTACGATTTCTAGCCGCTATTCAAAATGCCAATTTATGCTTTTCCATGGCCGCCACCGAGGCAAAGTTACGAACGACATTGAAGCTGAAGTTTCTATTTTTGCATTACGATTGGAACAATCGTTTCGCAAACACGAGACTCGACTCAGTCTTCTCGTTGCGCAGTCACGCAGTCATTTTTTCTTATTAAATTCATTCTAGCGATATCTCTTCAGCTTACAACGATACACACTTTTTTTTTATAAGAATACAGTCTATAAGAATATTCAGGCTCAAAGTTGCTGAAATTTAAGAATTATTTAAGAATAATCTGAGGCTCAAGCTTGACGAGGATCATTTTTATTTCTCTGCGTTTTTTACACTGTACAATAAGTGTGATTGTCAGGCTACTGTATTTGTTTTGAAATGACTCTTTGACACATTGATACAGTAACTCTTTTTATTGTTCTGTTCTGTTCGTGTTCTTTTTGAATATAGAATAACAAATGACAAAGATTTGACTTATTTCTCTTGATCTTCAGGCCAATTTACAACATTGATGATTAAGAATAATTTAAGAATATTTTCAGGCTCAAAATCGAATAAGCTTAAGAATAATCGAGGCTCGGCAAAAAATAAGGTATTCTTATAAAAAAAAAGTGTAATAGAACCTAACAGCTCGTCTGCTTGATAAAATTTTGCATCTTACTAACGACTTTTCTCCTTTTTAGGGTGTCCGGTTCGATCCGGAAATTCAGATGACATTGCGGATTGAATTCGCAAAAGCAAACACCAAAGTTTCGAAACCGAACGCAATGAAACCGATGCCGCTTGGAAAACTACCCGGACCCGGTATATATCTACTACTACGCTATTATATTCACGTTTCGTTCATAGTTTCTTCCTTTCTTTCACTTTTGTCTCCAATTAAACGTAGGGCCTGTTTACATGGAGGCGGGCCAGCCCAGTTAGGCGAGCTGGCTCGGCCAAGCGAGATCTGACAGAACAATAAATTCTTTTGTTTGTGAATCTTGCGTTTACATGAACAATCACCCAGCCCGGTGAGGCGAGATCCGTGATCAAAGGACGCGGATCTCACCTGGCCGAGATCTGCGGGAACAAAAGAATCTTTTGTTTGTTCACTTTGCGTTTATATGGAGAGCGGGCCAGCCCGGTCAGGCGAGGTGAAATTCTGACAGGAAAGAATGGAAAAGTGTTAATAAGCAAGGCTAGCTCGGCTAACCGGGCTGGAAAATTTATCCATGTAAACGCTCTGAAAAGGATCTCGCCTAACCGAGCTAGCTCGGCTAACCGGGCTGACCAGCCTCCATGTAAACAGGCCCTACTATCAATCATTGTGACCATATATGAAATTTTTATATGTGTGTCCCTTTTCGTTGCAACTATACCTAATTTGAAAAACAACAGCTTTTTAAAAAGCAAGAAAATTAAGAACATTTTAAGAACATTTTGAGCCTTCAAATTGGAAAAATTAAGAACATTGCATGACATTCTTCAATTTCAGTGTTCTTATAAAAAAAACGTGTATTATGCAATTGTTACCCCCTAAATTGCAGAGGAAACTCATTTATCAGCAATGTTAATGAAATATTTGCCAGGGAGTAAGTTGTGTACATCAATAATGAAATCAGTAAGTTTGAGACTTTTACCCCCTGGTACGGGCAAAAAACTCATCCATTGGTCTCCGTAATCATTTTGGAGCACAATCAAAGTTTTCCCAGTTGCACCCCTGAAAAGCCTGTTGGGCCAGGAGAGTAATAACATAAAATGATTTGTTTCCTGGGGGACAGATGCCTTGTTGTTTTCAACGAGTTCAGAATGATACAGTGCCAATACCTTACAAGGAACAGTAGTCTTCAGATGGTACCCCCGGCTTATTGAAGATTTGTATTTATTATCATTGTTAACTTCCAGAAGTACCGGAGGTTTTGATTCATCTCTGAGAAACTGCATTACCTTATAAGTACAAGCAGTCGTCGGATAGTACCCCCGAGCTTAGTGAAGATTTACATTTATTATAATTGTTAATTGCTAGAAACACCGGGGGATTTATTATTCATGTATCTCTTTTAGGCACATTATCTCAATGGATATCAATGGAAACCCAACTCATTTACCTTTCGCACATCCGGGACTCAACACGGTAAGACAGTATTCATTGTCAGCTTCCATTCTTACAAGCGTTGTTTTCAACCAGTCGAAAGTTCCTGTATGAAAAAAATAAAAAAAATAAGTATAACCTTAAATTATTGTTTCACAGTATAAAATAAATTTTTAACTTAAAATGTACTTGAATAAACTCCTATACAAACTCTTAATAATGTGGCTTTTGACCTTGACCTTTGCCCTGCTTTTCACCTGCTTGACCTTACACTTGACCTCACCTTTGGCCTTCTCTGGTCACTAGGACACTTAATAATAAACTATGTACCTTCAAAATTTAAACTTTGAACTTTGATTTAAACCTCTGGAACAAGTAATCTATGGCCTGGGTTCAGACGCCAAGGTTCAGAATCTGAGGATTCTTTGACTTTTGGTCTTTGAACTTTCTCCCTTGACCTTATGAGGTCATTTGCTTGCTAAGCAAAATCTAAAATAATTTCAATTTTTTGCATAAAATTTTCTTTGCTGTTTTAGTTTGAATACCCACCACCACCGGCCTATATGGTAATAAATTTAAATTTCATAAAATTCTATTTTAATGTTTAAAAAATTCAATTCTAAAATTTAAATCTTTGATATTTTAATCTAAATTCAAAAATTTTTTAATATGGCGAAATTTTTATGAAAATAAAATACTGCAATAAAACAATGAAACTATTTTCAACTTGTAGCAATATAAATAATTTTATAGAATATCTAAGATTCAAAACTATAAAATACAAAATAATTAAAATAATAAATTGAGCATAACTTTAGTTAAGCATTAAATTAAAATTGCATTTTAACCGAAATTTTTGCCTGTTAAAATCGAGGGAATAAGTTAGTATTTGTTATAAGTTAGTAAGTAAGGCTCTATGAATTTTAAAGTGATTTTTCCCCGGTTTTAATCTGCAATGTTAGTTAAGACTTTCTTCACAACCTAATGAATAATCTTTATAAACTTTAATAAGTTATTGATAGTTATAGCTACTAAAATGAGTATTTTTGCAGCAATGTTGCATCTTTTAACACGGCTTCATTCAGTCAAATCATTAAATTCATTATGTTAAAGGTATCTTAATCAGGCTTGTAGAAATGTTTATTTTTCAACATTTTTCACAAACTTTAGGCCAGCCTCTCGCCTTTGGATCGATTATCGACATTAGGCTTCGCTTTACCGCCGGCAGTAAGTGAATTTTTGGAACTTGTGCACAATGCACTGCGCACTTTTATGCACATGCGCACAAAAAATTTTTCAGTTAACAAGCATTTTTTAGTCACTTAGATTCATTATTTTGTAGGCCTATGGGCCTAAAAACACAATTTTGCAATTAATGATAATCTAACACCATAAGAATCTCGATCACTTGATCACTTAATCAAGTAATCAATTAACCAGCTAATTACCTAAACACTTAATCATTTTCAATGAGTTCACTTAATCACCTAATCACCTAATCACTAAATCACTTGATGTCTTAATCACTTTAATTGCTTGAAGAATTAAGCACTTAATTTTTGTTATTCAATCACTTGACTTTGTAATCACCTAATCACTTAGTAAAACAATCAATTGATTTTGATGATTCAAAAGATCTCATTGATTATTTCAAAGAGGTCTGGGTCGGTGCGGCATTTTTCCGGAAGATGGCGGGCATCTTCAGCGAAAGAAATCCTCTCCGCGTGCAACGACATGTATTGCTCTCGCTTCAGGAGAGCTGATGCAGCAAATTTTGCTTCAAATTCACGAATAGCTGGATTAAAACTAAAGGAAAGGATTCAAGTCCCAGCTTATCTGCCCAAGGAGACACTTTATCAACTATTTTTCCATTTTTGTTAGTTACTTGCATCTTGTTTCCAGAGTTTCTGCAGATATTTTCTAATTTTATCGTCGCAGATTCCTTTTCTCTCTTTTTCTTGCATGATTCGTGAATTTAAAGAAACATTTGTTGCACTACCTCTCCTAAAGCGACGGCAATTCCGGTCGTTGCACGTGGAGAGGATTCCCTTACTCAAGATGTCCGCCAGCTACCAGAAAAATCTCCCGCCTACCGAGACCTCCTTGAAAATGTCTATTGAGGCTTCGTAAAAGATGGCGGCTGTCTTTCCTTTGTTTTTATTAAGGATTATTGTGGGGAATTTTGGGAATAATTTCCTTAGTTACTGCAGCTTAGCTTAGACATGTTGAATCCCCGTCTGTTCTTGTAGCCTGTTCGATTGATTATTCTTGTTATTTCCTTTTTAGCATCTGCATTCACCGCTTTCACCGCACGCACCAAACACTTTCGTTAACGCTGCGCTGGTTGGTCAAATGCCTCAGATGAATCACGTGGACATGAACCCACCCTGCACAACGCTATTCGTCGCTAACCTGGGAAGCAGGACCACTGAGGAGGAGCTCAAGGCTATCTTCTGTGGGTAAGTCGTTTTGAAGTGCTTTCATCAAAGGTTTTGATTTGATGTTCGCAGAGGGAAAAGGCCTTGGGTCTTGCCTGAGAAATACTGGGTGAGGAGTTTTGAATTTCACGTCGAAGAATGTCACGCCCAATCTTCACGTTGGCAATGTTGGACGAGCAAACATCAAGGCCGATGATGGTGGCTGAAGCTTGTCCAGGATCAAAAATTCACGTCCCCAAATTTTCAGAATGTTTGCTTCATTTTACCATATTGTTGGAAAGAATGGGAGCCGTTTAAAATGAGAGCAAAGGGTTGTAAAAAATTCGAAAATTAATTATTAACCGTGAGGTATTGGCGAAATAGAGACGATTCCATTCCATTTGAAAATTAGTTTGAAAGGCCCTGGTCAAATTGTGACAATTTGAGACCCTATTGAATTTGAAAATAAGCAGGCCCTTGCTAGCCTGCGCACAGCCTCAAAACTTTCCTAAGGTCAAGTGTAGAGTCTGCGAATCACAGTCGAAAAGCTTGTTCACTGAGTCAGCAAAAATATCAGCCTCGTTGTCATACGAATTTTTCCGTGCGGTCAAATTAGTCCTTCAACGGATTTTAAGCGAGCTGTGGCATGTCGAAGAGTTGTTGTCATAGATAGTTTAAAACGGTTGAAACTCCAAGTTTCACATCAGAATTGAGAAGATGAAATGCCTTGCATCTTCTGTGGCTTGTGCATCTTCTTTACGAAGTTGGGATTTAATTTGAGACCTCTGGAGTGGCAAGGTACCTACCTGAGTGAGAGGTTGGGCCTAGGCCTTTTGCCCAGAACTGTAATGCAGCAAAATAGAAGTACATCTATGGATAATTTTAGATGCTGTTAAACACAACGGCACCAAATATTATTTGAAGACTTCGCTAATGGAGAGATAACAAGAAACAACTTAGAATTGTAATTTTTGTCCTTCTATATGTAACTGAGACAAACAGTTAGGTACCTACCCTAAGTAGATAGGCTCATCTTTATTTCTATGGGAAGTAGTAAATCTTTATTTAAAACCAATGCAGTTGTTTTTTATTGTAGTAAAGCACAATTATAACTTAGTATCTTGTATGGTTCATCCTTAATAACAAAACTGAATTTGCTTTGTTTCAAGGGTTTGCTAAATAAAACCCTTGAAATACCTTTTTACAACAAGAGAGAATTCCAGGAAATTGCATAATCACTAAACAAGGCAAAAGGTGTGTGACTTGAAAATATATGTGCAATGAGATGGCAAATTGGAACATTAAATATCAACTTTACGTGGCAAGTCTCCCTCTAATCAAGGGCTTTTATTATTGCATGCATGTATTCACTGTTTAAGATGCAAATGTAAACCTTTACCAGAAGGAATTTAGAGTTCAGTTCAAGCTTGAGAAAGTTATATAATAAGTTATTATACATGCATGCAATAATAAAAGCCCTTGATTAGAGGGAGACTTGCCACGTTTTTCATCAAATGCAAAACAAAAACTGTAGATTTGCCAAAAATTTGCATTCAGAAATATTGGGAGGCTACAACTTCTAGGTAAAGTTTGCATTTTATGTTGTATAGAATTGTGGTCATGTGTAACCATTTCTAACTTCAGCCATGAATCCTTAGATTTTTGAGACAGCAAATTGAAATAAGACCATTTCCTGGCTATACAATCCTGATATTCTAACCAAAAGAGAAATCTTAAGTAGCTCATACAGTTCATTTATGTCTATACGCATTGAGCTCACTGTCATATATATTTTAGCTAAATGTCTCTTACAGAACAAAGGTAACAAACATGAAACTTGGATTCTAGGAGAAAGGGTTGACTGGGCTTATTGAAAATCAGACCAAAATTCAGGCTGAGAACAACCCTAATTTGTTTTACTTAGAAAAGCTAATCTTTTGAAATCAAAAATAGGGTTGCAGAGCCTTAGTAGCATGTACGAGACTGATATACCTACAAACAGTCCATAATTTGAATTTAAAATGCCAGAATCAGACTTCAGTTTCAAACAAGAACAACAAAATTCCAGTTATAAGACTCAAATTTCTAACAATATAGTACAGCTAGGTGTTAGCAAAATACTGTTCATTGAAATTTTTATAATTCATTCTGTTTTCGATTTGGTTAGCAAAGTCGTACTCAACTTCAAGCAGGGTCCATGCAATACCTAGCTAGGTCTAGTCTAGTCTATCCTCTTCACATTGCATTTGTCTTGTGCCTCTTCATTTTATGTTCATCCATCGGTATTGATTTCAAACCCCAAAAGTTTTACTTTTCCGAATTCTATGCATTCTTCCTTAAACAAGAACGCCAAAGGTCATTCGTAGATACTATTAAAAACTTCAGAAACAGATCGCTTAATTGCAGCATCCCACCGATTTTGTGCCCACTCCAGCAGCTCAGTATTCTGATACCGCCATTTTGGACATTTGAATGTGAAGAACGATTTGTTAAGTTGAGCCGCGCGGTACATCGAGACAATAGATGCTTGCATTTGTTTCAATAACCAATCAGTATTCGAGCTGGTTACCAAAAAGTTGGTAACTGATGATCATTGGTCGAAGTACAATTGAAACACAAAAGAAACTAAAAGTTTTCGAAATGGAAACGAGGCGTGAACAAGCTTTTCGACTGTGATTCGCAGACTCTACACTTGACCTGAGGAAAGTTTTGAGGCTGTGCGCAGGCTAGCCCTTGCCAACCATCAAACATTGTTGGTCGAAATTTTTTATTTTCTTTACAAGCAATGTTTAACTGTTTGGCCACGTTGCAACATTACTTGACAATCAGTATATGCTCAG
>JACTAT010000625.1:11062-48170 GCA_014526335.1 Chrysaora quinquecirrha | reverse complement strand
GACAGTTTGTTTTAACTTCATCCTCATTACAATGACCAAAGCAATCATGTATGCCTAAAGATGTCTATAAGACTTAGTTTGGTTTACTTTCCTTTTTACATATTCTAGAAGGCTAGACAAGAGCAGCTATCTTTCTCAATGAGTAATCTTTTCAGACAAATCTGTCGTTTTTTTCCATTGTCATTTTTTCTTTGCTTGTCTTTATTCGGAACCGAAACATATTTCTTGATTTCAAGACTTCCAAAGAAGGCAAGATTTGAATCTGTAATAGTATGAATAAGGGAGCGGCTAACTGTGAAAGGGTTTCGATATATTCTCTATAACAGTAACCCAAGTCTTATCTTAGGGAAATCTCAATCGTACAAAATGCACCATGCCCTTTGGCTATGATTAGGAAAATCCGATCATTTTTACGATACCCTAGTATTTGATAACGCAGTGTTCTATCTCAAATGTATCACTGACTTGTGGTTAAGAAAGACATAAGAATAAACATTTTCCTTTATACATCTCCCTGATGTGAAAAGAAGTTGAGAAACACATGCACGGTATGTGCGCACGAATCGGCAATTAAAACATACCGTGTATAACTATAGGCAAGGGAGAACATGCAAACATTGAAAATTTCGAAAGGTAAAAAAGATATTCCAAATCATAATAATACATACTTCCACAAGCAGCGCAGTACTTTGAATTAGTGAGTCGTTGGCACCATGGTCTTTTAATCATTTTAAAATGAAGATTTTTTTCAGTGCAAGAATAGTTACATCCATTCACACTCCATGAATATGTGTCCTTTTCGCACTGTATGTTATCAGGATGTCTGCATACTACATTCGGAATAATCAAAACTCATCAAAAATCATCAACCGCTTGAAAAAATATCAACTTTTCCGTTCGTATGCAGCTATATTAAACAGCTACTTACGAAATTATTCTTATTTCAAAGGGAGCGGTCTGCTATATTTATAACAGTTGAACATAGCAAGATAACAAATTGGTTAGAAATAAGCTTTTCTATCTTAGACTCCTCTCACACATCTTATCAACTTAAAATTAAGGAAGCTATACATATACGGTTGGAAAAGCCATCCCTGAACAGGCAGGTTTACCATTACAATCTTGCGCTTTCTTATTAATCTTCTTTGATTTTGTCTTTGTATTGTTTCAACTTATTGTTGTAATGTGTTATCCATTCTTCTTTTGTTTTTAACCCCAACTGATTTTGTTACTATTTGCTATAATTTTGCTATTGTTTTTTACCGCTTTGTGCCTAGTTGTATAAATTGCTTAGATTAACCCGTAAATTTTAACTGATGATGATCACAGGATGATCGAAACATGTTTTCGAAACTAAAAAATGTCGCTTTTTGTGTTAAAAAATTGGTTGCACTTACATGCTAAAGCATCATTAACCAGCTCCTTACAACCTGCAAGTGAGTTGCAGCAGCTCCAAAGAAGTTTCCATTTCCCATAACAATACGGATTACCATTATAACATGCACATTTCAAGCATCGAGGATAGCCAGCAAGCGTGACATTTTGAAATGTACCGTCTCGTAATTCAATCCCACTGAAATTGCAATCTTAAAAAGAGAATTTCTATATAAGCTTATTCTTATAACTTTGGATTCATTCATTCAATTATAAATTGATTTTAGTTATAGCTTTCTTCTAAAAGGAATTTTTAACTTAGAAATATCTCAAATATCTGTAGCAAATTTTTGCACATTGCGTGTTTCCCTTTGAGATTCAGCGGCATAAATATATTACGGTACTTAAATGAAATTTTGTTTTTACATTTATCCATGCTAAAGAAAAATGGGAACAAGTTTAACGTAATGGATAGCCATTTAAGCCACAACTAAACGTGTGGTTTTTCAAAATAAGCAAAATTCTGAAAATTAGCTGTTCTAAAATGACAGACGACATAGGAAGACTGATAAAACTTTATAGGATTTTATGATTCGTACCTAAGAGCTTTGACATTAAAAAGGCTGACCTTTGGGATTTTGCTTTGTTTTGTTTATCACCTTTGAGACAGAGACTGGCGCAGGATAAAGAAAGAATTCCGTTGAAGGTTTTGGCAACCAATATGAGCGCGAGTCAAAGAAACTTTTAAGACTTTCCGGATACGTTCTTGCCCCGTGGCATGATATGCCTCTAGAGCCACATGAACACTGCAAATATTTCGTTGGCTTCCATTGTTCAAAAGGCTCTCTGTATACCTTTGAATAATCATCGTAACACTTGCAAATCAAACTGTTAGAAAATTGAAAAGGATCGCAATTAGAGCACGATTTAACTTTGATTTGACTGCTGTTTCCATTTGAAGCATACCATTCCTGACAATCAAATGTTCCATTTGCTTTACAAGTGCAGTTAATGCATGGAGAGAATTGAGCAATGGTCCCTCGGACATTTGTGAAATTTTGCCGTGAACAACCTAAAATTGAGATGAATAGTTACTCAAAATATTTGACACGTTGCAACTTGACATAGTTTGACATCACTGAAAGGATTGAAATCACTTTCTTACTATAGAGTTTGAATTATTCTTCGCCATGCCTTGAAATAGATAGACGTAAGAGATGCCGTTAAAGGGTACGATATGCCCTTAGTAAAATGGTTCTTCAATCTTGCTATAAAAATTTTCAAGTCCACTTTTGAAGTCATCTACATGAGCAATTTTCACATATGACAATTTTCCTATGAAAAATGTATTTCATGAAACAAGTGTCCCACGAAAAATTGTCAGTCGACCTCAATCGGCCCAATATTAACCAGCAAAATCGGCCCAATATTCAATTTTTCAGCGAAAAATTTTCGGAGAAAAATTTCTCGCGCAACTTCGGCTTTACGAGCACCAGACCTTGCAGCTTGCTAATATCAAACCTATTCAATTGCTTACTTTAGTGTTTTTAAACAAAAAATTCTTAATCCTAAGTTACACGAACAATTTTTCTATAACAGGTTTTCATTGAAACATTTATTACATTATACTTCAACTGACCAATTTTCATATAACAGTGGCACTTGTTCAAAAACTGGCGCGTCATAAGAGTAACAACTGTGATATGTAAAAATTGCTTTTGCAGATGACTTGACAAGTTTGTTATCCATGTACACGAGCAAATTAAATTTGAAAGAAAACATAGAAAATTGCTCGTGTAATTTTAACTAGGTCACCTCGCCACCAAGTCCAAACTTTAGAGTCAATCAAATATCCTCTGGGAGATAGCCGAAGATCGGGAACAAAGTCATCCTCCCCGAAACCTGAAAGAAAAGTCATGCTTAATAGGCTTATATAGGCTTATACTGTATTTTATATAAAATTTCTAAGACATTTTCTTTTTGTCCAATGATGAATAAATTAATAACAAGAGATATGCCTATCTGAAGATTTCCGCTGGACTATATGAGAAATTTTGTCGATCCCATATTGAATTGAAAAGTTTTAGAATAGGAAAACAGGAAATACTCTAATAGACTGAAAAAGATATCTGCAGTTGAACCACATATGTACAGTATCACGATGCGATAAACGAATAAAATTTCTTAAAGTTAAGTCAAAATTCACACTCGTGGGCCTCCTGTGGGTTCTATTCTTGAGAATCAATCCAGAATCACAAGAATCCTCCCGAGACGCCCGAAACAGAATCACAACAGCAATAAAAATTGTCGTGGCGACTCCTCGCGACATAAAGATGCGTGTGCGCAAATGTTTTCAGCGTCAATAGACAATTAAACGAATACTTCAGCCAACAGCTGATTTGTCATGATCGACGAAGTAAGAAGCTTCTGGATCGAAAGCCTTTGAAATTCTTAGCGTTGATTGGCCGATTTGTCATCCATCTACCTCACGCAACAATCTACCAAAACATTCGGCTATAGCGTTTTAAAGATTTCCATCTGCTTCGCTGCGGAAATCAAAAATGGAAACGTCTGTAAATCGCTCCATTCCTTAGCCAATTATTCTATTTCATCTTTTTTACTTAGAGTATAGGGTGTGATTGAGGGATGTTGACTAATTTTCAAACAACATGTACAGGGGATTTATGCTTTCATTCATGAAATAAAGTAGTTCATAATAATAGAGCAACGGAAACCTTTAGCAATAGCAACAACTATTTACTTAAAAAATTGAATTGGATGTCCCGATGCCCAGAGTGGGACGTGCACAAATCACAGCATAGTAGCTATTTTTATGTGCGAAGGATGAGCACATTATGTGGGGATGCGATGTCACATGCAGGTATAGAGAGAGAGAGAGACCTAAGACGCTCTCTTTTTGCCAAAATGTAACAATAGATAAACTTTGAAGTCGCCGTAAGTGTCGGCATTAATGATATCATTAGCAAAAAGCAATTAATTTACAATAAACATCAATTAGCAGCATTTTCTACTGTGGCGAACTGGTCTAAACCACCGCTTTCTTAAACTAGAGGTCTGGAGTTCGATCCCCGTTTCACGGTACTCTCAATATTTTTTATGATCGTTTGGTTTTCATTTTCATGTTTTCATACTCGAATCATTGATCGTAACAACTCTATCCGTTTATGTCCTTCAATAAAGTTTTTCATTTTTAGTCTTCAATTTCAATAGTTTCGTTTACTTTTATATGCTTTCGCGGTCCGCAGGTGCATAAAAGCAAATGAGTACCATGAAAAGAATACATATGGATCATATTAGTACTGATTTACTTTTCAATAAAAATTTTTCAGGCTGATATAGTTATGACTATGGAATACTATTTTAAATACATTGATTATGATTGAGCGAAAATCACGGCTGGGCGTAATTTACATGGACTGTACGTGACAGTCGACATAAACATGTTTTCGAATGGCAATCAACTGTTAAAATAGCTATTTGTGGTGATTACTCATTGGCAATTAGGTCGGGAGATAGATTCTTTGTTTTGTTTATCGAGTTGATGCAAGTTTATGCCAGAATTTCTATTACGCCACAAGCTCTCTCCGTTCTCTTTTTTGAAAATGACACAAAATCTTATAACAATATATGCAAATTTGGGAATCGAGAACGGCCCATTGCTGTCCAGAATTGAAGGTGAAAGTGCTCGCGAGATTCGAGTGAACGAAAATATGATCAGCAACACCACCAAAATCATCATTATCATAATCATTGACATCATCACTGTCAGATTCAGCATGTTATTATCATTATCGTTGTCGTTATTGTCATGGTCATGATCATTGTGATAATCATGGTCATCATCATCATCATCATCATCGTCATGGTCATGATCATTGTGATAATCATGGTCTTCATCATCATCATCATCGTCATGGTCATGATCATTGTGATCATTGTGATAATCATGGTCATCAACATCAACATCATCGTCATGGTCATGATCATTGTGATAATCATGGTTATCTTCATCATCATCATCGTCATGGTCATGATCATTGTGATAATCATGGTTATCTTCATCATCATCATCGTCGTGGTCATGATCATTGTCATGGTCATGATCATTGTGATAATCATGGTCATCATCATCATCATCATCATCGTCATGGTCATGATTATTGTGATACTCATAATAATCATGATCATAATCAGTTTTGCTGCAGCTGTTGCACTGCTGGACATGGATTCATTTGTGAAATCATTGTTTCATTGTTGCAAATTCTTGCAAACACTCTTTGGTAAGCGTTGTACCGCCATCCTTCGCACATTGCGACAGCATTGCTATGTTTTTCTCACTGTCGTCCAAAACCCAGAGACAACCTTCAGCTCGTTGGATTTCAGCAAAACAAGAAGCTGTCTGCCATTTAGACAAAGGAGAATCAATTTGAACATCCGAGTGAAACTACCGAAATTACACATGATTTAGGAAAAGAAACAAATACCGCTTTGAAATGGCTAGAAAACAATCACATGATAGCCAATCCAGAAAAATTTCATGCTTTGATAATTAAGAAAAACGAAGGGAATAGCTATACTAGTGGAGCATTCATCAATATTAAGGATAAGCAAATCAAAACTGAGGAAAGTGAAATTACTTGGAGTAAAGATTGACTTCAAGCTAAATTTTGATACTCACATCTCTCAACTTTCAAAAATAGCTGCAACTCATCCAAATGTTTCGAATTGACAGAAATATTTTTAGGTTTTAAGGAGAAAGAAGTATTTGTAGATAGCATTTTACTCTCAAACTAGCCCTGGCCCCGAGGCGCGCTGCGCGCGCCTCGGGCAAGGGCGCCGGAGCCACGGGGGCAGCGGGGGCAGCTGCCCCCGTTGCCCTACTGGTACGGGGGCAGCGCGGGGGCAGCAAAGTGCCCTTTCAAAAAAACTGGTTCCCGATATTTTCATAATAATATGTTTTAGAAAATTACCGAGACCTGTATTTTCAAGGAAGAAGAATGTCAATGGTCTCGTGTTGATGGAAACTGAACATCAATCGAGCAACTTTTTTTATTAAAATAATATAAAGCCACAAGGGGCAAACTAAAAAATATAGGAGTATTCGTACTCAACATACGGTGATGAGAGCCACGTATTAGTTGTAGTGACTGTAAGTCTTGGTGAATAGAATGCGTATAGAAGGATTCAAGGGTGGAAAACAAGATGGAAGTGATGTATGAATAGAAATTATTAGGTACGATTCATCAGCTGTCCACCTGTACTCAGCGTTTCGAGGGATTAAAGACAGGACGCTTTGCAGTACAGGCCCCTCAGCGCCTGTTGGATGGGGCACTATCGTACTACTCGGTCGGGCTTTTTGCGCTCCAGCGTCGGTCACTTTGGACCCCCGCCTTGGAGCGGTTGTTTATTAAGAGGGTCATTCTAAATAACAAATGAGTTTGATAAGAGGACACGATCACTGCTAGAAAAGTATAAGGCAAAACTGTTGCAGTGGTGTGTTATGTTGCCTTTAGCGTAGAAGAAAGCTGCACTGTTATGGCTTTACGAAGTGACGTGAATGAGATTTTCATGGTATGCACGGGAAATTAGTATGGTTTGATTGTATACAATGGTTTGGGAAAGTATTTTATCACCGAGGTATTGCATGAACGGTTTGAAGCTTTTAGACTGGTTAGTCTTAACTTAGCTTCAGTGACTGTCTGCACGAATGGCTTAGTCTTGAAGTGGAAAGAAGCGTTAGCGTTTACAGTGCTGTAAGTGGAGAAGGACGTTGGTGTCTGTGAATCATGGACGGGGCAGTCCGTTTACGTTCTATACATGGCAGGTAAAAGGCACTGTTAGTGACCGTAACGATACTACTTTTCACGTTGAGAGACCTTAGTATGGAAGGGAGATTAGTGACAATGAGGTAACATGGCAGCGGTAAATTGGCGACTGAGAGCGAAATTTTTGAAAACGGTTTCCAGAGTGGAATGTTTTGAAAACGGAACTTTGTTAAAACGTATCCGTGTAGACGTTGGCCCCTAGAAATGGAAAGAAATGCTTCGACCATCATTTGCAGCTGGTTCTTTTGTCCCCGTCCTCGGTTGTTCTTCCGTACTGTTGCTGTACCCTTGATCCATTAATGCCTGACTGAATTCAGGTGTGGATGGCAAAGTACGTAAACTATCACAGTAAGTATGGGTCGCTTGGTGTTTTGAGTGGTTAGTATGCAAGAATCGATTATTCTTTTCGATGCTCTTGTATGCAAGGGAAAGTAATCTTTAGTCCTTGAAGCTCTTAGACCCTCGTCCTCAGTTGTACGTCAGTTCAGAAGCTCTTCCGAGGGGCTACATGACTTATTGATGAAGGGGGATGTGCGGCCCAGATTTTTCGAACGCACCCACATATAATGTAGACATATGCAATGAGAAGGAAAACAGGGGATGAGAGAAATTAATTTGTAGATCTCATTCTATTATAGCTTTAAATTGTACTGTGAACATCGAACGATTGTAACATTGATGTGACCTAAATGAAGTAAAATGTTTGAGTGTTATTAAATTTCCCACCCCATTTTATGGGGTTTTGGAGAAAATCATAGCAATTTCTAGAGAATTTCAGGGCCAAAAACCCACCTATATGGGCGGTACCGGTACCCAATTTATATTAAGTACCCCACCGGGGTTGCTCAGCCCTTTTGACACGGTACGGATCGCTTGTTCTTTTGGATGCAGAACGCGAGAACCCAAAGTTGTTGTGTGCAGCATGTTTTTGGTTTTTGTCCTCAGTTGTTATAAAGTTCAGTTGTTCGGACCTACTCCTTAGTCCAGTAATTGTTGCTGCTGATATTGTCGGGTGTGATCTTTTTCCTATTCCTCAATCCTATTCCTCAATACTTATTTCGTAGACCCATGCTTTGTGAGCAGTGCCAGGTGACGAAAACAACTTGACAACATTCCGTGCAGTCTACTCATTTGTCGAAAATTGAAATACTCGAAGTCAGTGTTTTTTCAGGGACATTCTTGCCTAGATCAAAGAAGGGCTAGCCCCAATTACCCCAGAAACGACAGCAGAAACTTGAAAAAGAAGGTTCGATGGCTAAACTACACCAGGGCGGTGTAATCTTTTCCTATTCCTCAATACTATTCCTCGATACTAATGCTGTAGATCCATGTTTTGTGAGCAGTGCCAGGTGATGAAAACAACTTGTCACCTCTCCTACAGCCTACTTCCTTGTCGAAAATGTAAATGCTCAAAGGCAAAGTGTTTTTTCAGGGACATTCTTGCAACTGGAAATTGTAATTGTAAATGAAATTTCATGAGATGAAGCCAAAGGGAAATGATTTTGATAAGAAACAGAACGAAAATATTGTGAAATGACTTTAGAAGAAATTCTCAAAGTAAACTTTAGACTTTCGTCTGCAAGACATCGAAGAGGTTCCCTTAACCTTGAAAATAGTATACAAATCTTGTTCCAATCACGGGATTCCCATTAATTTCGAATTCTTTATTTTGTCAATTTGATTTTACTGAAAAATAAATTAGAACGACATATATACCTAATAGAAACGAAATAGAATGATTTTTAGTGTTTTTTGGGGAAGAAAATTATAGGAAATAAATGATTTTAGTCTTCTTGACTTGCCTTTCCTTTTTACAGTAATTTTTGTCAATAAAATAAAAGAAATAAACAAAAATAAAAAGCAACCATACTCTTATGAGGGGAATCGATCCCCTGACCTCGTTGTTTCCAAACAGGATAACAAACAGGCCGCGCTAATCAAAGTGTCGAGGTGTCAAGAAAAAGGGATTAATCCCGCAGCGAACACCTCGTTCTTTTGTTTTTAGTGGCACCAGACTGCCCAGATCAAAGAAGGGTTAGCCCCAATTACCCCAGAAACGATAGCAGAAACGTGAAAAAGAAGGTTCGATGGCAAAACTACAGCAGGGGCGGCAGGGAAAGGTGCAAGAGCGAGCACTGGATCTTGAAAACCCTAGGAGGATGATCTCGGACAAAATCCGTCTCCATGACTACTACTACTTTAGTATAAGAGACAATATTTGTTGTTTACTGGTTTTACCTTGCGATACGGAAGGTTGCCTAGGGTTCTGTGGCTAGACTGGTGGTGCAATCCGTAGTAAATGCACGGGGGACGAGAGAGAGACCGTGTTTCAACAGACAAACGTCCATTTCAACGCGGTTGTGAGATATGCAAGCAGGTTTTACTAAAATAAAGTTTTACGCCGCAGGTTTTAACGTTTCTAAATGTTTAGTTATAGTGCGCATCTTGCGTCTGATGATACTTCTTTAAATTAAGCAATTATACATTTTTAACATCATTCAGAAGAGATAGTAAACAAACAACAGCAAGTGCGTAACAGAGTTTTGCTGGTTGCTAAGATGATAGACAAATTTACTACAATTGCCCCTGAAGATTGATTAACTTGAAAGGGATGGGAGGTTTGGTCTTTCGTTAGACGTCAGACCGTTCAGTGCGATGCATAAAAGAACGAGAAGGCTTTAGATAAAAAATAAAACGTGTTGATTTTTGAGGAAGCTCGATTTTAGGGGTATAGCTGGTACGATTCCCGTAACCTAACGGTCTGTCACGCCTTTAATTGTTTAGCATAGCTACACTCTTTTTTTTTATAAGAATACTATAAATTTTGTCCAGCCTCAATATTCTTAAAAAATGTTCGTTTTGAGCCTGAATATATTCTTAAAGTATTCTTATTTTCAAATCTGAAATGCGGTTTTAGGGGAACATAGTTAAAAGAAAAATCATCTCATATGGTCGAGCGAAAGAAATATTTAACTATTATAACAAAAAGAATGTTGTTAACAATCATGAAGTTTCGTTTTGTTTTAACATTGCAAAACAGGCAACTGCTGAAAAATGAGACACAAATATGCGAGCTGAGGCTGAGCATATTCTTACAATTTTCTTAAAAATAGGATGATTCTGAGCCTGAATATTCTTATAAACAATATTCTTATAAAAAAAAAGAGTGTAGTGAAGTTAGGCACATGTTATTGGCTTAATACTTATCATATCACTGTGAACTATTCAAAGTGTTTCCTAGGAGAATTAATTCCACAGCTGTGGCATTTATGGATAACACAAAGTGGCAGACAGCTTTGAAAGGGGCAGGTTAACTGCAGTTCAACCTACATCTGAAATTTGAATTAAGGTTATCTTGGAGAACTTAACTAAATTAATCCACTAAAGCGGAGTTTATGGGATTATCTACAGAAAAGAAATTTAGATACTTACTCAAGCCAATCAAAAGGAAAATGACATAACCGAGAACGGCCAACTTCATCTCAACGTCTGTTGACTGATTTGATTCACAAATGATAGTGTAGCAGCATTTTCAGAGGAATTTCGATACAAAAACTAAACAAATCATGAATCTTTAAAACAGCTTTTTGTTTAAAGCTTCGACAGAACTGGTGGTAGAAATAAAGGATCTCAAACGTGACCTGCTAAAATAAGTTGCACTGTTTCAATTGATATTCATACAAATATAGAAAGTTGAAGACAGCAGCTTTAATTAAATTATCCAAATCGTTTTAATAAAAGATAGCTAAATCAATTTTTTTTATAAACAAGGTATCTAGGCCAAAATGGGCTCTAACCTGGTAACAACAAAAAATTAAATTTGAAAATAAGTTAAGTGCAGTTACTCGACACGGAAAGAGAATCTAATATAGCAATTACAGATACATTAAAAATAAAAAAGGAAAAATAACAAAGGAACTATTCTTTTTTTTTCGTAAAGCACTTTGTTATATAAGAAGATAGCATTTTTAAGCATCTATCATCTTCTTGGCTAAGCAACCAAACAAATCTGTTCAAAGTATTTAAGTGTCAAATAAAGGGAAAACTTTCTTCTATTTTCGCGTTGAAATCGTTTCGTTCTATTTCATAAAGTGGGCAAACCATTAAAAAGTGCATTTTATCTCCTAATACATTCTTTCCTATTGTAGTGCAGTATTTACAATATCTTTCACTTCTAGGGATCTTGTTTTTTCCAAACCTTCCAGCTTCAATTTCTAAATTGTGTGCACTCATTCTATATTTAGATAAGCATTGTCTCTTCTTAAAATCATCTATTACATCCAAATATCTTTCGAACTTGAAGACTGTCTTAACCGTAGCGTATGTAAAAAGTTTTCTATTTTGTTCCTGGTGTTCTTTAAGATTGGACATAATTTCATTTATTTGTGAAGTAGGTTTTCACTTTAGATTTGATCAATGGGCTTTTATCAGAAGGGCTGATATCATATAACTCTTGTAAATTACGTGCTTTTGAAAACCAATTTAAGTTACCCATGTCAGCATCATATAAGAGAGCTAGAAACGATTTACTAACGTAACTAGCTATCTGGTTCAGAGATACTTAATGAAGATAAGTGAGCTAGGAATTTAAGGATATTTATATGTCTATGTCCTTGAATTGAAATTCTGCCCAGCTCAGCATAAATTGCATCAGAATTAGTTGTGGATTTGACACCAAGTAAATACTTACATGCCGAAAGGTGCAAACGTTCCAAACTAATGAAGTATGGTCACTGTAGCTACGTCATTTCTTTGAAGCTTTAATATTCTTAATCATAATCTAT
Organism: Chrysaora quinquecirrha; assembly: GCA_014526335.1. Lineage (NCBI taxonomy): Eukaryota > Metazoa > Cnidaria > Scyphozoa > Semaeostomeae > Pelagiidae > Chrysaora > Chrysaora quinquecirrha. Next base: position 36,166 of record JACTAT010000625.1, on the reverse strand, counting down.
AACAAGTGAGGCAGATACATATTCTCTTTTTATTAATTCGTATTGACAAATAATCTGTAAACTCTATTTTAGATCTCACCTGTCCAAAATTGGTTTTTTTCACAGATTTCTTCGTTCAGGCCCTTAGGGTGTGGTGAAATTTTAAAATTAACGAAGAGTTACAGTAGTTATTCGCTAGATACGTTTTAAAATGTTTACTTTAGTTAACTTAGAAATTTCTTTTTGTTTATAACAGATGAATTTCATCTGTTCTATCATGCTTCTGCACTATTTTGGGGGTCTTGTGGACAGACTAGACCTAGGAGCATTGTGTAGTACCATTATGTTGTCATTGATTGATATGCTGTAATGTTTGTTTCATTTATTTCAAATAGAGATTTAGAATAATAATTATACCCTTTTTATTTTACATACGTTAGTTCTACATAGGCTCGGATCGAGGAATATGAATGTGAATGTGATCAATTTAAGTTAGTGGGCCCGATATGGGGCCTAAAAGATGTCTTCGTATTGAAGTATGGTTTGATTTTTACCCGTTATTACAAATTTGTATCTTTTGCAAACCTACATTTTCTTGTTAATTTCTTTTGAAAATTGTCTGACTGTTATCCTATCCTATTTGATTTAATACCGGCTATACTATACGTTATATTTATTACCAAGATAACATAAGAGAACTTGCAATTTAAAAATCAAATTGCCAACTTATATGGGTGAATTTAGGTCGAAATTCATTCAAATCTTGCTTTAATTAAACGCGACACGACCTCATAAAGTGGCCTCATAAAATGACCCTTGAAAGGAAAGAAGAATATTATTTCTGAAGTAGAGGCTGATCTCTAAACTTTTTTTACAAGTTTTTGGTTCAAATATGACGTAGAAAGATAATAAATGTGCTTCTGTTCTGACAAAGACTTAAATATTTCTGTGTTTATCCTCCTCTCCTGCCGAGTCGAAAGGAAAGCACCTAAAGGGACTGAAGGGTGCAATAATGGGATTTGAAACCTCAAGCAATTTCCTATAAAGACAAAATGAATCTTCCTTGTGTTGAATCTTCCTTATAAAGAAGTTATGAATTACATGTAAGTTCAAACATTTACGGCAGAAAGTACCGAAGTTAACCATTATCACCACACAAAGGATTTGCTAGGGCAAAGGCAACTGCGGGTCAATTTCACATTCTTAACTCACTCGGAGGTTATTGTACTTTCTTATTCTAACCCTTACGAGGCAACCACGGCAATCACTAAGGCCGTCTAAATAGAGGTTCGGTGAACTGATGTCACTTTGGCAAATCACACGCAGAATCTCTACTTCAATCTTTATTGTGTTCCTTCAATTGATAAGTCGCTTATAACAAAAACTTGTTAAAATACCATTACTGATACATACGAAATGTTCGTATGCCTGATAATGTTTCCGCTGTTAATCGCTTTCTTGAAATTTGTTGAATGGTATCAGTGGATGAAATAAAAACATGGCTAGGCCGAGTTGTAACAAACTCTTCGCTGTGAGGCATTAGATAGAAAGAAAGCCTGATTCATCATCAATCAAAATTGCATAAAAAGATTTACCTGCATTATAGTGGAATGATGTGTAATTATAATAGAAAAGAAAACTAATCTGAAGTGCAAAAGTTTGAACCTTTTCTCCTCATCATCAATCACAGAAACGACAATTCTGTCTTTGCTAAAAGTTATACAATGGGACGTCAGATCAATTTCGTTTCCATGCAAGCATACAACTGCTGAAATTTATTTGGCTATAAAACAATGGCTGCAGTTTTCAACTGTTTTAAGCTCCTGCCCCAACAGTCCATATTTCGGACTGCCCAACATATAATTAATAATTATTATAACTAGGAGAAATTGGTGTAGCTGATGTAGCAAGTTCTATTTGTTCAATTGACTAAAATTCCTGAAATTTTGAAACTTGAAGGGTGACTCAACAGATTGTATGGGACCGATCTTCAGCAGATTTCAAACCACTTGATCTTTATTCTATTGGGCATCGGTCGGTTAATGCAAGATAGGCAACATTTTATTTTTCACAGTGTTATCGTGATTGCCTGTGGATTATGCCTGTATTCGAGATATTGTTATTACAGTGAGCTTTAACATCTTTTTAACTCATGCAAAAGCTGGACCTTGTTTGTAAAGACAAGATATGACTGTTATATTCTTCCAATTGAAACAATTATAAACACTATTCATAAATCGGCGATATATTTAATTTAAAATGCCTATTTACTTGACCATTGCAATAGCTTTCTTTCAGTTGTAAAACTAAGACTATCAAATATTGTTTTTCTGTCGATGGTTTTTGTGTGATTAAAACAGACATTTTTAATTGAAATCGGTTGTTCAATGAGAAATTTAAAGTAGAAAGCATACATGCCCTGCGGCTTGCTCACCCAGAAAAGATTTGTTGATTCTGTATAACTTTTCTTGTGTTTATATATTATATCTGCAAGCCAATTTTCCACTTGACAATATTTGATTTCTGTTTGTTTCAAAGCTTTGTAGCAGCAACCAAGCTGAATGAATATTTCCTTTTGTCTTCACATAGAGCATTATGCACCTGAAAGGAGCGAAGCTCGATAATCACTAAAATTAGTCCTATATCCGTAAAAACTTTAAAAATCTATTAATGCCTTTAGTTGGCAGAGACCTGTTTCATATCTCGAGCGTTGCAATGTCGCACCAACCAAAATTCAGGCCCCTTGCATTAACTCATATCAGATAGAGCAGGTTTTTACCATATACCAGATAGCCGTGAAAATAGAAAATGTGATTTTATCTACAAAACGGAATGAAAATCACTCCAATTTTTTAAATTTTCGGAACACCGTAACTCTGTCATGGTGTAAACATCAATCTCATCCGATACGAAAATCAGGACTTTTCGAAAGCTATATGGTAAAGTGTGAACGGGGCCGTAGTGCGGCTATTGTTTGCATCGATGTACAACTGTTCCATAAAGTATTTTTCCTTTCGCGCCGAACAACGCAAAATTTTTTAAAAAGGATTTTCCATACTTCAGACAGGGCATTCTCTGGGACGAGTATATCCAATTATATCCGCATTTAAAAGAACTGTACGGCACAGCGCGACTGTTTCCGACGTCTATCTGGGTTGAGCTGGACAAGAGACCTTTGCCGTTTAATACCACTCTGTCGGATCTAGTCTAAAATTGGTTTCATATGTTTCACGATGGGCGTTAAGAATTAAACCATCTAGAATTAGTTTACTCGATTTAAAATTTACTCGGTACGGTGATAAAATCCCGGTCATGCCTAGAAGTTTCAATTAATAAGTTTCTTGTCTGCTTCCTCACTTAAAACCTGTTGAAACTTGTTGATGAAGCTATCAATGCCGGTAAACTATGCATTATTGAATTGAGAATATCAGAAATACAGTTGATGTTGTTTTGCTGATTTCAATTACAACGGTTAAGCTGCAGCTCGGGCGGATGGTAACAGGTTCGAAGTACGGGGACGTGCAAGTATTTAGGTGTTCCCTCTTGAAATGTGCAGAATCCTTTTCAGAAGTACGGCATTCTGGGTACCATTTGTGGAAACGTTTGCAACTATGTGTACTTCTGGAGAATTTAGCAACACTATTAGGAGGAAAGCTGAGCATTTACAAGATGAATGTGCAGTCAGAGCTGATAAATTATTGGACCAAAAGAAATGTTCCCCTTTCAACATTACAGGCTTATCTTCATATGATTTTGCTGTATCTGAAAAATGTTCTTGCCTTCCTGCGTAATTATGGGTATAGTCTTCACCATGTTTGCGCAATTACGGGTCACAATTTTTTGTCAGGTTTGAGAAGGTTGTAAAGAGGGGTACCGGCTAGCATGGGGGTACGGCTATCAGTGACGTCATCAGTGACGTCATCAGGTCGCGCTATAGTGCGACGGTTTTACAGAAACCGCTAGCCTCGTTTCCGATTTAACAATCTAGAAGTTTCCAGAATGTTCCAGAACATCTCTAAGAATCCTACAATCTGATTAGCTAGAACTTTCTAGAAGTTTCCAGAAGTTTCCAGAAATCCTACAATCTGATTAATTATGATGGCGTAATAATAATTCGAACGCGACGTTCGAATCGTTTATTAAATAAAATAACATAATGATCCTACAATCTGAATAACTAGAACTTTCCAGAAGTTTCCAGAAAGTTCCACAAGATTCTAGAAACGAGAAATCCTGCAATCTGATTGGTTAATAATTTAAACATCACGTTCGATCGATCAATCTATAAAATCGAACACACGATCCCAATCGTCTTCCACAATCTAAAAGGAATAGCCTACTATCTCATTGGTTGAAGCTTATATTAGCATACTTTTATAAGACTATTAGCTGAGACTTGGGAATTGGTACATAGAACAAGTCCATAATGGAGATTCAAAATATATATCTACAATATAAACAACCATCAACTGCGCATGCGCAGTAGTTATATCAATAACGGTAAGAGCTAGAGGCCTGGGACCTAGCATGTAGAACAAAGAAGTAATAGAGATTTAAATGATGTATGTCATATAAACATTTATTAAATAGCGCATGCGCAATAGCAATATCTCTAATAGCTTTTGGTTTAATCCATGGTTTATGAGTATTATCTAAGCTTATGCAATTCATTGTCCGTATATGGACAGTAGCCGTTGATTTACAACCTTATTTTCAAAGAATGACAACACATGAAAACGACACTATTTTCTAACAGTACATTAATGAACAATAATGTCTAAACATTTTTTAGGTATAGCTATTTCTAGTTATTTCCATAGTATGGGAATAATCGAGTACTAGCATATTGAACTTCATTCACAGCAGCATCCTCAGAATTACTAGCTTCCTCTTCTTCATCATTCTTTGCTTGACGTATGATGAGATATTTTCTTTCTCAATAGCATAATCTAAGGCCTCTTGCATATCCATACCATCTTCCTTCTGTGCTTTTTGCATGGTTGCTATGACTGCAGTCACAACAGCATCATTTTCAAAACTTCTATTATATAAAATTTACGCCTGAAGACTTGCAGTATGTTTTCATCTTTATCAACTTCCCTACGCATTGAAGGCCATACATTCCCTAAAGGAAGATCCTCCTCAGTGTTGACAGTTTCATCATCATCATGATCACTTTCAGCTTCAATCTCATCATCTGAGTCAGACTCTTCACTACTCTCCTCATGCATCTCTTCTTCATGTCGCTTAACATTACTTTTAAACTTGGAAGAGAATTCACAATGATCACATTTGTACTGATTCATGATTAGCGGTTTACTTATAATTGTCGACTACCTCTTAAATACCTGAGTCCTAGAGCATAAACTCGCTTGAATTTATAGACTGGTTCCTCCATTCAATATGATGTGGGAAAGGAATTCCACACTTGCGCAGGAAGGATGTTTCCAATCAGGCCATGCCTAATCCATTGTTAATCCTTACTGATCCTCACTAATCATACCTAATCCATAGTTAATCCTTACTGATCCTCACTCATCCTTAACTGATCCTTAGCTGGTCCTTGGCTGATCCTTACTGATCCTTGGCTGATCCTTACTGATCCTTAACTAATCCTTACTGGTCCTTGGCTGATCCTTACTGATCCTTGGCTGATCCTTACTGATCCTTAACTAATCCTTACTGATCCTTACTGATCCTTACTGATCCTCGGCTGATCCTTACTGATCCTTAACTAATCCTTACTGATCCTTAACTAATCATTACCTGATCATTACTGATCATTACAGATCCTCACTAATCCTTAGCTGATCCTCACTAATCATTACTGATCCTCACCGATCCTTAGCTGATCCTTACTGATCATTATTGATCCTTACTGATCTTACTGATCCTTACTGATCCTTACTAATCCTAACTAATCATTACTGATCCTAACCTAATCATTACTGATCCTTAACTAATGATTACCTGATCCCCACTAATCATTACCTGATCATTACTGATCATTACCTGATCATTACTGATCCTTGCTGATCCTTAGCTAATCTTTACTGATCCTTACTGATCCTTGCTGATCCTTAACTAATGATTACCTGATCCTCACTTATCATTACTGATCATTACCTGATCATTACTGATCCTTGCTGATCCTTAGCTAATCTTTACTGATCATTACTGATCCTTGCTGATCCTTAGCTAATCCTTATTGATCCTCACTAATCATTACTGATCATTACCTGATCATTACTGATCCTTGCTGATCCTTAGCTAATCTTTACTGATCATTACTGATCCTTGCTGATCCTTAGCTAATCTTTACTGATCATTACTGATCCTTGCTGATCCTTAGCTAATCCTTATTGATCCTTAACTAATCATTGCTGATGCTTAGCTAATCCTTATTGATCCTTAACTAATCATTACTGATCCTTAACTAATCGTTACCTGATCCTAACCTAATCATTACTGATCCTTAACCAACGATTACCTGATCCTCACTAATGATTACCTGATCCTAACCTAATCCTTACTGATCCTCACTGATCCTAACGTAATCATTACTGATCCTTAACTAATGATTACCTGATCCTCACTAATCATTACCTGATCCTAACCTAATCATTACTGATCCTTAACTAATGATTACCTGATCCCCACTAATCATTACCTAATCATTACTGATCATTACCTGATCCTCACTAATCATTACCTGATCCTAACCTAATCATTACTGATCCTTAACTAATGATTACCTGATCCCACCTAATCATTACCTAATCATTACTGATCATTACCTGATCCTCACTAATCATTACCTGATCCTAACCTAATCATTACTGATCCTTAGCTAATCCTTATTGATCCTAACTAATCATTACTGATCATTACCTGATCATTACTGATCCTTACTGATCCTTAGCTAATCTTTACTGATCATTACTGATCCTTGCTGATCCTTAGCTAATCTTTACTGATCATTACTGATCCTTGCTGATCCTTAGCTAATCCTCACTGATCCTCACTAATCATTACTGATCCTTAACAAATCCTTACTGATCCTCACTGATCCTTAACTAATGATTACCTGATCCTAACCTAATCCTTACTGATCATTACAGATCCTCACTAATCCTTAGCTGATCCTCACTAATCATTACTGATCCTCACTGATCATTACTGATCATTACTGATCCTGAGCTAATCCTCACTGATCCTAACCTAATCCTTACTGATCATTACTGATCCTTAACTAATCATTACCTGATCCTAACCTAATCCTTACTGATCATTACTGATCCTCACTAATCCTTAGCTGATCCTTACTGATCATTACTAATCCTTACTGATCATTTCTGATCCTGAGCTAATCCTTACTGATCCTTAGCTGATCCTTACTGATCCTTACTGATCATTACTAATCCTCACTAATCCTTACTGATCCTCAGCTAATCATTACAGCTCAGGATGAGCAAGGATTAGCTCAGGATCAGTAAGGATTAGTGAGGATTAGTAATGATCAGTAAGGATCAGTAAGGATCAGCTAAGGATCAGTAAGGATTAGCTCAGGATCAGAAATGATCAGTGAGGATTCGTAATGATCAGTAAGGATCAGCTAAGGATTAGTGAGGATCAGTAATGATCAGTAAGGATTAGGTTAGGATCAGGTAATGATTAGTTAAGGATTAGTAATGATCAGTAAGGATTAGGTTAGGATCAGTGAGGATTAGCTCAGGATCAGTAATGATCAGTAATGATCAGTGAGGATCAGGTAATGATTAGTGAGGATCAGGTAATGATTAGTGAGGATTAGGTTAGGATCAGTAAGGATCAGCTAAGGATCAGTAATGATCAGTAAGGATTAGTAATGATTAGTGAGGATCAGGTAATCATTAGTTAAGGATCAGTAATGATCAGTAAGGATCGGTGAGGATCAGTAATGATTAGTGAGGATCAGCTAAGGATTAGTGAGGATCTGTAATGATCAGTAAGGATTAGGTTAGGATCAGGTAATCATTAGTTAAGGATCAGTGAGGATCAGTAAGGATTTGTTAAGGATCAGTAATGATTAGTGAGGATCAGTGAGGATTAGCTAAGGATCAGCAAGGATCAGTAATGATCAGTAAAGATTAGCTAAGGATCATCAAGGATCAGTAATGATCAGTAAAGATTAGCTAAGGATCAGCAAGGATCAGTAATGATCAGGTAATGATCAGTAATGATTAGTTAGGATCAATAAGGATTAGCTAAGGATCAGTAATGATTAGGTTAGGATCAGGTAATGATTAGTGAGGATCAGGTAATGATTAGTGAGGATCAGGTAATCATTAGTTAAGGATCAGCAAGGATCAGTAATGATCAGTAAAGATTAGGTTAGGATCAGGTAATGATTAGTGAGGATCAGGTAATGATCAGTAATGATTAGGTAATGATTAGTGGGGATCAGGTAATCATTAGTTAAGGATCAGTAATGATTAGGTTAGGATCAGGTAATGATTAGTGAGGATCAGGTAATCATTAGTTAAGGATCAGTAATGATTACGTTAGGATCAGTGAGGATCAGTAAGGATTAGGTTAGGATCAGGTAATCATTAGTGAGGATCAGGTAATCATTGGTTAAGGATCAGTAATGATTAGGTTAGGATCAGGTAATGATTAGTTAAGGATCAGTAATGATTAGTTAAGGATCAATAAGGATTAGCTAAGGATCAGCAATGATTAGTTAAGGATCAATAAGGATTAGCTAAGGATCCGCAAGGATCAGTAATGATCAGTAAAGATTAGCTAAGGATCAGCAAGGATCAGTAATGATCAGTAAAGATTAGCTAAGGATCAGCAAGGATCAGTAATGATCAGGTAATGATCAGTAATGATTAGTGAGGATCAATAAGGATTAGCTAAGGATCAGCAAGGATCAGTAATGATCAGTAAAGATTAGCTAAGGATCAGCAAGGATCAGTAATGATCAGGTAATGATCAGTAATGATAAGTGAGGATCAGGTAATCATTAGTTAAGGATCAGCAAGGATCAGTAAGGATCAGTAAAGATTAGCTAAGGATCAGCAAGGATCAGTAATGATCAGGTAATGATCAGTAATGATCAGGTAATGATTAGTGGGGATCAGGTAATCATTAGTTAAGGATCAGTAATGATTAGGTTAGGATCAGTAAGGATTAGCTAAGGATCAGTGAGGATCAGTAAGGATCAGTAATGATCAGTAAGGATCAGCTAAGGATCGGTGAGGATCAGTAATGATTAGTGAGGATCAGCTAAGGATTAGTGAGGATCTGTAATGATCAGTAATGATCAGGTAATGATTAGTTAGGGATCAGTAAGGATTAGTTAAGGATCAGTAAGGATCAGCCGAGGATCAGTAAGGATCAGTAAGGATCAGTAAGGATTAGTTAAGGATCAGTAAGGATCAGCCAAGGATCAGCAAGGATCAGCCAAGGACCAGTAAGGATTAGTTAAGGATCAGTAAGGATCAGCCAAGGATCAGTAAGGATCAGCCAAGGACCAGCTAAGGATCAGTTAAGGATGAGTGAGGATCAGTAAGGATTAACTATGGATTAGGTATGATTAGTGAGGATCAGTAAGGATTAACAATGGATTAGGTATGGCCTGATTGGAAACATCCTTCCTGCGCAAGTGTGGAATTCCTTTCCCACATCATATTGAATGGAGGAACCAGTCTATAAATTCAAGCGAGTTTATGCTCTAGGACTCAGGTATTTAAGAGGTAGTCGACAATTATAAGTAAACCGCTAATCATGAATCAGTACAAATGTGATCATTGTGAATTCTCTTCCAAGTTTAAAAGTAATGTTAAGCGACATGAAGAAGAGATGCATGAGGAGAGTAGTGAAGAGTCTGACTCAGATGATGAGATAGAAGCTGAAAGTGATCATGATGATGATGAAACTGTCAACACTGAGGAGGATCTTCCTTTAGGGAATGTATGGCCTTCAATGCGTAGGGAAGTTGATAAAGATGAAAACATACTGCAAGTCTTCAGGCGTAAATTTTTATATAATAGAAGTTTTGAAAATGATGCTGTTGTGACTGCAGTCATAGCAACCATGCAAAAAGCACAGAAGGAAGATGGTATGGATATGCAAGAGGCCTTAGATTATGCTATTGAGAAAAGAAAATATCTCATCATACGTCAAGCAAAGAATGATGAAGAAGAGGAAGCTAGTAATTCTGAGGATGCTGCTGTGAATGAAGTTCAATATGCTAGTACTCGATTATTCCCATACTATGGAAATAACTAGAAATAGCTATACCTAAAAAATGTTTAGACATTATTGTTCATTAATGTACTGTTAGAAAATAGTGTCGTTTTCATGTGTTGTCATTCTTTGAAAATAAGGTTGTAAATCAACGGCTACTGTCCATATACGGACAATGAATTGCATAAGCTTAGATAATACTCATAAACCATGGATTAAACCAAAAGCTATTAGAGATATTGCTATTGCGCATGCGCTATTTAATAAATGTTTATATGACATACATCATTTAAATCTCTATTACTTCTTTGTTCTACATGCTAGGTCCCAGGCCTCTAGCTCTTGCCGTTATTGATATAACTACTGCGCATGCGCAGTTGATGGTTGTTTATATTGTAGATATATATTTTGAATCTCCATTATGGACTTGTTCTATGTACCAATTCCCAAGTCTCAGCTAATAGTCTTATAAAAGTATGCTAATATAAGCTTCAACCAATGAGATAGTAGGCTATTCCTTTTAGATTGTGGAAGACGATTGGGATCGTGTGTTCGATTTTATAGATTGATCGATCGAACGTGATGTTTAAATTATTAACCAATCAGATTGCAGGATTTCTCGTTTCTAGAATCTTGTGGAACTTTCTGGAAACTTCTGGAAAGTTCTAGTTATTCAGATTGTAGGATCATTATGTTATTTTATTTAATAAACGATTCGAACGTCGCGTTCGAATTATTATTACGCCATCATAATTAATCAGATTGTAGGATTTCTGGAAACTTCTGGAAACTTCTAGAAAGTTCTAGCTAATCAGATTGTAGGATTCTTAGAGATGTTCTGGAACATTCTGGAAACTTCTAGATTGTTAAATCGGAAACGAGGCTAGCGGTTTCTGCAAAACCGTCGCACTATAGCGCGACCTGATGATGTTATTGATAGTATGAGCCGCGTGCGCTAGGATTTGGGACTCTTGAAAACGAGGTTGGAGAAACCGGTTAAAAACCGTCGCGCTATAGCGCGACCTGATGACGTCACTGATGACGTCACTGATAGCCGTACCCCCATGCTAGCCGGTACCCCTCTTTACAACCTACTGGTCTGCAGAATTTTGGGTCCTTACTTATCAGACATATTTGGAAATATAGGTCCAAGTATGGAACCAAAATGGCACTTCTCCGTCCAAAACTATGCTTAGGTACCCCCCCATTCCATTTTTGCTGAAAATCTCACGAACCGCCACCCCCCCTCGTGAATATTATGACGGACTTCGAAAAAATTGGAAAATTGGTGTCTAAGAGAACAGTCTGCCCCTCGGTAACGCCACTATACAAAGGATACAAGAAAATATTCTTTTTATTAATCGTTCGATAGAGATGACAGGAATACGCAGTGAAATTCATTTTGCTCTTGCAGAATATGATAGCATTCTTCAACAAGATGCGGCATGCGAAAAGGGAGAAATGGTTAAGAAACCAGGCATTAGAGCTAGTGTGAACCGTAAAAACAAGACCCTATGACCTAAGACACTAAAAAGGAAACAAACCAGACAGACAAACAAACAAGACGAGCAATGGAAATACCGCCACTCAAAAAAGCTTTGACATTCTATTCAGGTAAATACCCTCTCGTATTATCGATCCCGCCTCTTATTAGTACTTATTGGTTCTATATGTCTTACTGTAGGGGGTCTTATGTATTGACTCTTGGGGACTTATTTTAATGATATCTGACATATGGATAAGTTCAGCAATTAAATTTGAAATGCCTGTGTATAAATTGTCTTTTATTGTCGATTTATAGGTACAGTAGTTGATAGCGCTGAATCCGAGAATTAACGCCAAATTTTTCCAATTCTGCACGGAATTCAAGTTTTCAAGAGTTTGAATTTGAGTTTTCCTTCCAAGAATGTCCGCAGAGTCTGGAGCGAGTTTTTCTAGGCCTGAAGAGGACGAACTTGGGAACCAACCAGCTAGACTTATTACGCGAGTCGTAAAAACTTACAATCGAAAACGAAGATAATAACAAATTCCTTGCTTTTATTGACATGAAATTCACAAACAATTTGAAAGGTGATTATGATATTGGTGTATACCGAAAAGATTCGATAACAAAGTTGCAAATTAAGCCAAACAGTAACATAAGTCTGAGAAATAATTGAAGTCGTATTCAAAGGGTTGCTAGCCATAGCATGGAGAATTATGTTCACCAAATCATTTAGATGAAGAAATTGAGTTCCTCACAGACGTTTTTGTTGAAAACGGACATGACACTGATAAACTAAAATCTATAGCGGAAAGTTACAAACCCGGGGGAGGTACTTAGTATAATTTGGGTACTGGTATGTGCCGCCCATATGGGTGGGTTTTGGGCACTGGAATTCTCTAAACATGGGTATGATTTTAACCAAAACCCCATAAAAGTGGGTGGCAAATTGAAGAAAATTCGAAAGTTTAACTTTAATTCGGTCAGAAAAGTGGCAATATCGCGTCAAAGATGTTCGTAGTACAATATCAAGCAATAAATAGGTATAGAAAGTCTTATTATTCTCATATTCCGCTTAATTCTACTCATAAAATAGAGTCTGTTTCTGCAAAGGTTTACATTATAAGTGGGTGGGTTTCCAAAATCTGGGCGGCACATCCCCGTCCATTCATAAGTGAAGTACCCCCCCCCCCGGGGTTACAAACCACCTGAATTGAGACCAGATTAAGGTCAAGATCAAGATGCAATTACAGAAAAACCAAAGATTGTAAGACTTCCGTGGCTCCCTGTATTAGGTTCAAGGTTTAAACGTATTTTCAACAGACTGGGATCGACAGTGTTTACTTCTTGTTCAAATCTAAAATCCATACTGTGTAATCATAAAGGTAAACAACTGCTGAACAGTCATCCTGGAGTATACAATCTTGATTGCACTCGTGGGATATCCTATGTTGGCGAAACAAAGAAAAAGATCCTGACCAGGTGCTTTGAGCCACGAAACATTCCAGTCTGCCATGGACAGTTTAATTGGTTCTCAGAAGTAAGGGGTATGTTTTAAGCCAATCAGCGAATTTGTTTACATATCGTGGCACAGCCAATCATGTTGCTCTTAGAACAAAGGAAGGGTTGGGAGAAAATCGCCAGGACTGCAAAAAAATCTTTGGTGTCTCAATTGCCTCTTGAAGCTATGTACAAAAACAGCTTTCACAAAAATCACTTGTTGCACGTGATATTCGTAATTTTTTTGAAATTGGAGTTTTTCTCTGGTAGAAAAGTCCCCTTCTAACTTTCTGTCGCTTCCCTTCTTGAAATAATACTGCAGATGAGAGATATAAAGCGATAAAGTTGGCACTTTTCCGGTGGCTTTGGCTTAGGCCAACAAATTCAACAACTGCAAAGGTGGGTACTATCTTCAAGCTAATGTTGAATTGTCAAATTTAATAGATATCAACATTTTCAACTTACTTTGGATAATTTGCTTTTCGTTTCAACATCTTTGTAACCAAAATATCACGAAGAACACAATTATTTAACTGTGACAACAACTGGCCGGAAATTTTTTGGTCTCATTTTCACCCTGGGTAATGTATGTGCAGTACAGTGGAGGGTGTGCAGTACGGTGGAGGATGTTCAGTACAGTGGAGGGATATCATAAGTACAGTGGAGGGATACCATCAGTACGGTGGAGGGTGTTCAGTACAGTGGAGGGATATCATCAGTACAGTGGAGGGATACCATCAGTACAGCGGAGGGATACCAGAAGTACTGTGGAGGATATTCAGTACTGTGGAGGATACCATCAGTACAGTGGAGGGATACCATCAGTACAGTGGAGGGATACCATCAGTACAGCGGAGGATGTTCAGTACGGTGGAGGGATATCATTCAGTACAGTGGAGGATGCTCAGTACTGTGGAGGGATATCAACAGTACAGTGGAAGGATACCATCAGTACAGTGGAGGGATACCATCAGTACAGTGGAGGATATTCAGTACGGTGGAGGGATATCATAAGTACGATGGAGGGATATCATCAGTACAGTGGAGGATGTTCAGTACGGTGGAGGGATATCATCAGTACAGTGGAGGACTTTCCAAATTTCTGCACGAGTCCGAGTTTCCATCGTTATAAAAGTTGAAAATTTTGAAAATTTGATTGGTCTGACTCAAAGAGAAAATAGATATGACCATAGCTCTTCAAGGTCCAGCTTTCGATTTTCGTGTTTTAACAACAGTTGATAATTAAGGTTGTGGGGGTTTGCCGTTAGGCTGTTAAGAAAATATAAAGTTACAGGTTAAAATTTCAATTTTAACATTGCCTGAAAATATCACAGTTTTTATACCTTAACACTTTTGATTTAGGCACTACTCTGTCATACGGCCATTAAGGGGCAGGGGTAGGGCTAAATCCTCTGCAGGAGACCAGAATTCTCACCTGATGCAAATCTCTTAATTTGTAACTAGGCTAAGATAAGTTAATTTAACAACCCCCAGGGATACATTAAACTGTTCAGCGACTTCCTTGTGGATCTCATAAGTTACAAATGTGCTCAAACTATTCTCGTTCAGCAACACTCAATATAAGATGTCGCTGATGTAGCTACCTCCCCCACTCATCATGCAGCGACGGTTTCGCCACTCTCTACCTATCAAATCGCGACGCCTCTATCGCCCTCTCCATATCTAAGCCAATAGAAAAAAGAGAGTAGGATCCGGTGAGAATATATCACTATGTTTGTAGGGTTGAGGGAACTTGAATGCATAAGACACCCTTTACACTGTACCGGATTAAACTTGTTCGAATCAACCTTGGGTTCTCACAGTGGCGGATAACTTTGTTGCGATTTTGATTGTCATTTACACTGTGCCTGCTGCTCTAATTTGGCATTGTTGGTCAGAGCATGTGTAGTACTCCTTTTTTTTGTAGAAATCGTCGCAATTTTGACTGAATTGCACCGAATTTTACGAAGCGTTGGCATTTTACCTTCTTGTTAGGTCAATTTTTTCCTCAATAGTTATTAATTGATAGTAAAACTTCTAAGCAATTCTTAGAAAGACGTACCCTTAACATTGCACAATGATGGCCTTTTTGCTCAGTGAAAATGGCGCCTCACTTCGAATCAGGAGATTGCGTGTTCAAGTCCTGCTAGGATCGAATCGTTTTGAATGCATACTGTTCAATTTTCTTCCGTTATGCTAATGCTATGTGTTTATGAACTGTGTATTATATAAAGCAAAATATATAAGAAACTCCAAAATTGAATTTATTTTGCATCTTTCGATCTTATGATCCTCTTGGATATGATGATTAACAACACTTGATAGAAACTTAAAAGAATGAAATACTTGTTTAAATACTTTATAGAGATAAAGATCAATGAAGCTTATTTTCTTAGTAGCATAACATGTGTATATGTCAACCCATTTCCTGAGGACAGTTTCCTCTAATCGGAAGCAAGAGAATGCTGTTCACTTCACGAAAACTTCCCAGAAGTCACCAACTGATATAGCAGCATGCATGCCCGTATCACATTCAAAACGAGTCGGCCAATTTGAAATCAGCCAATGATGAAAGGTAGGATAAAAAAAAGAATGGTCTGCCAAAATTTGTTCGCTGTCGTAGGAAATTCCCACTTTCCTTCCACCCATTGTTCACAGTGTGCCATGAGATACGAGTTGTCATCGTTTAGCCTGCAAAGATAGTGGCTATGAATTATAAACAATAAGATTAGTCGAGATCACCTGCATAAGCACGCTAGCGAATTGATATACACTACTGTGATGGTATCCCGCTGGCTAATTTATAATCACTACTAACAATACACGAAAACTGCCACCACATCAAGCATAGAAACCCACCACATCAAATGTAATAACACACCACAGTAATGATTATCCACCCCAGTACCCCAAAACTACCACCACTGCAAGCTTAGTAACCCACCTCAACAAGCATAATAACCCACCATAAGTAGTGATCATTCACCACAGTATGCAAAAACTACCACCACAGCAAGCATAGTAACCCAACACATCAAGCATTGTAATCCACCACTTACCACTGTAGTTATTATCCAGCACAGTACCCAGAAAATACTGGCACAGTACGCAAAAGGTACAACCACAGTAGTGATTATAGATTCGCTAGCGTGGGTATTTCGCCTACTGCTGTGTATACGCGAGTCCGTTTAATTTCTCAAGGAAACATTTATCTTTAATTGGGTTTTAAAAGAAATTTTGGTGAAGGGAGTCTACCACAGCATAAGGGCGTGTTCCAAAAATTTTTGATATCCCCCCCCCCACCCCAGCAGGCCCAACTCTCAGGCACCAGCTTTGCCACTGCTGCTATGCTGGGCTGTCCTGCTAGATGTGGTGGATTATTGTGCTTGATGTAGTGGTATTTTTGTGAGGTGGATAATTAATATTGTGATGGGTAACTATGCCTTACCTTTCATATGTACCACATGCATCTGGTCGATTTTGGCTTTTACCAGAGCTCAGATAATCAATGACCGCTGAATCATTGGATTTGATGTGAATTGTTCTGTTTTATGCTGTCGATTTACACTTGAATCTGATCTGCGTAAAATTGCTCATTCCTCTGAACTGTTGAACTGCACTTTTCTTGAACACAAAATTTCTTAATGACTTGACATCGTTAAGTTCATCATAAAACTTCAGTTCAGATGCAAGACGGCTCTTGTCATTCGTGTTTGCCAGAACATTTAAAATTCGAGTCCATCCACCTTTGAAATACAGTTATTGTAATCAATTCGTCAACGATAAAAAAACAACGACTCGGTAGCAACTGGTAGCTATAAACTAAGATCAGCATCAATACAGCCCTATTCAGTACTGGGCGCTACTCACCGAGGGTAATGTCTGTACAGTGCAGAGGAGGGGGTGCAGTACAAATAAGTACAGTAAAAAGATATCGTCAATCTAGTCGTGCGATATCATCAGTACGTTGAAGGATGTTAAGCACTGACTGTACTGTACTTACGACATCCCTCTATTGTATTGAATATCCTAAGTTATATATTTTTAGGAATCAGCTACCCGTCTTCAATTATTTCCAGAGATCTATTTATACTCAGATACTGGTTGAAATGCCCGGATCGAAAAAGTGAAGCTGCTTTAGTTTTGCTTTTTTGAATTGCAGTAAAACGATAATTTTATCATATCTCCCTTCGCCTTATATTGTACCTTAACGAATTTTGAAGAATGTTTGCAGTTCTCATAGGCGAACATGTATGCTAATGGTACGCAAACGGCAATAGCCTCTGAAGACATGAACGGGCTTGCCCAGCTGATGAAACAGAACGAGGAGCTACAGAACATTTCTGAGTTAATGAGAGTTAACAAACAAAGTGCCAATCCCGAAAAAGCGAGCTTATGCTTATCGGCCATCCACGTAAAATCAATAAAATTGGAGTTCTAGGTCCATTGAAAGTTAATGGCACAGAAATACAACGATTGAAATAAAACTGCATCACTAGGGGTTGTTATGGACGAGAATCTCAGATGGAAATTTGAAATATTTGAAAGGCAATGTAAGAAGTGACATTTTGAAAGGCTAAGTAACAGACAAAGTAACAGTGGTCTCTCTGCATCAAAGAATTCTAAATCTTCCATATGCTAGTCAAAGGCCACCTCCGATACGGGAATGTTGTCTGGAGCAGTCTGCCGAATACGAAACTGCAAACACGTCAGCGTAAAGGACAGGGCCTTCTGAATTATTGAAATTGCCAAGGGAAAGGATCACTGGACAAGTAATTGGTTGAGCATTGATCAGATCATCTCTTATGATCGATCTATTATGACATAGAAAATGGTTAATAAGCAGTGCCTTGAGAGCTTCTGGAATAAGTATAGTCAGAGGAATGAAATTTCTAGGTATAACACAAGAGACAATAGAAATATCAACATCCCTAAGTTTAAAGATGAGTGTAAAAAAAATTTTCCACCGTTCTCGGCTTAAAGCTTGGTATGAAGTACCTCTTTAGAATAAGGGAAACCCCTTCGCTCTATCAGTTTGAAAGAAAATTAAAAATGCATTTGAAGAGCTCAGAATTGAATCTTGGCTAGAACAAAAAATTCTTGAATTTTTTTTTATTATTAGTTTATGATGACATTGTATGATATTGATTTAGTTTATATAAATTGTATTTTAATTTCTGATGGGATATCGTGCAAAAATAAAGATACAAAAATTAATAAATAAGTATCCCCTATTTTTATCAGCAAGAACATTCATAAATAGCAAATGTTTTTGAGGTCAATGCTCTGAAGATTGTCGTCTGAAGAAATTAAAATTGGTTTCCGCTTGTTATCGCGCTATTAAATGGAATGGTTGACTGTTCACAAATGTGGGTGTTCGCCTTCTAAGAACAATAGAAAATCAAAGTTGGCAATCAGTTGACATCTCGGCTTTTTGATTGGTTTGTTGTTTTGCTATTTTGGCACGCTTTTTGCCGTCTGCCTTCAGCTCCTTCATCTTACAGTCTCTTTTTATTTACCTTTATGGCAGCGCAGATATTTCTTGGTTAGGTTAAGACAATGTGCATGTGCCGATAGAAATGAAATATTTTCTGTAAATTTGCAAATTACATGGTCTAAGAAATGCCCTCGCTTGAACCGTAATGTTGACTTTAAGACACTACGCTATTCTAAGCAACAAAAGAAATTAATAAGAAAGTATAGGCTGAAGATGTAAGAGAAGGCAGACAGCCAAAAGAAAAAAACTAGGCAAATAAAAGGAAACTGAAGTGCCACCAAAAGCCGGACTAACAGTTATCTGTAAACTTCGATTGTTTAATAAGGTGAATACCCTCTGGTTTTAACGGTCCTACTTAACGCATTTACTTAATGGTCCTAATGCTGCCCTTTGGGGTCTAACGTCCTTAACCCTTGTTTTGACGGTATGTCGAATCTTATGCCCTGTTCAGGGAGATGTGTCAAATACGGAAATACATCACCTGTTTCAAAAGTCATATCGCAGTAAGCAATAAACGATGTGAGACCATCTGATGAAACAATTTGATAGCTCCCACTCTTCAGTGAAGAGTTGTTAAATTTGCGCTTGATGTCAATACAACTTTTTCCAGAGACTATAAAAAGAGAACGAATCAATGAATCAACGAATCCATGGATCCATGAATCAATGAATCAATGAATCAATGAATCAATGAATCAATGAATCAATGAGTTAATAAATCAATGAATCAATGAATCAATGTACAAGTAATTCAATGGATCAATGAATAACTGAATGAATCGAATCATTGAATCATTGAGTCAATGAATCAATTAATTAATGGATCATCAAATGCATTAATTACTATTTTTCCTAATGATATACAGCCAATGGTGTAATGCTATAGGGGAAAAGAAAATTCGTAACATTGTCGCCATGTCCGAATGGCAAATACGATGACGGTGATGATCAAAGACGATGACGATGATGACGACGAGGATGATGAATAGCTTGGGAACGAAAACGAGGAAAATCCTCTTATAAAAACCCAATAACACAGTCAAAATGTGTCAAACATTTCAGCTGATCACTCTCATTTTACCTCGGGATTTTCAACTAAAATGTCTTAGTAGATATTCATATGAACATGAATATAGGTGTTCGAAGCTTGCTTACTTAGCTGATTGCAGTGTCTTCCAATTCTGTTGGGAGGGCAGATGCACTGGTAGCCTTGCTCGTTTTGTTCGCATTTTGCATCTTTGTGGCAGTGGTTCGGATGACAAGGATCCTGAATAAAAGAAAGAAAATGTTTTTTTGAACGCCATTTTCATTTGCAGCTTGATTGAGTAATGTTTTTTAAAAAGTTTAACATTTTCTGCAGCTGCTGATTTGAAAATGAAGTGTTAAGCTGGTTTAACTGCTAGGTTAAGGGGATCAGAAGAGGATCGGTGGCCGTCGACCGCCGAGTTATCCTGTGGCAGAATCATGCGTTAAGCTAGGTCTTGGTAATTGCAAGGTGTTGTCTTCATATTTAAAATTGATGCTGAGCTTAAAATATTGTCTCCCTCGAAACCAGCAAAGATGCTGGCCAGCGCTGTTCCAAATTCCCAATGGACATTCCCACCGCTGCTCCGTCACGTTGTCGGTATTTTTCGTTGTTGAAGATGAACTCCACTGCCCTCGTGGCAGTCTGCATCAATTTAATGCATATCTATCTCCTCAGGGACGGGTGGGTTATTAATTTAATTGATGGAGTCTGACACCAGAACCTGTAATAATACTTTCTAAGGTCATTATAAGCTCCCATCATGATTATTTTTTCTAATCTGTTGTTGTGAACTTATATTATGTAGCTTATAGTAGTCTTAATAAAACTAACCGTTGTACAAGTTTGAATAAAATTAATTGATGATGAACAGTGAATACCCAAAAAATAGAGAATCAAAGTTACTATATTTGCATTTAAATTGAGTCTCTCCTTCCAAAAATCTACTCAATTCTGTACACATTACATGTTATAGCAAAACGTACCACAGCGAACGCAACAGTCATTCTTGTATAGGTGTCTTCTTCTGTTCTTGGATGATATTCATTCAAAGGACCAATGAATGTCTCCAGCAAATAACATTTGTTTTTTGACAATCTGAAGATGCTTGTTATGCAACCTTTTCTTTGGAAACAAAGCAAGCCGCATTTGACCTAAATGAGATTCAATGTAGTTATGCTCATATCAAAAGTTGATCTTCGCTCCTACCGAAAAATGATGGCTAAGAGCAGCTGTAGCAAATGCCAACTCCGCTTTGCAAGTAATCAGGGAACTGTCTTTCAATTTCCTTTATTGATCATTTTATATAATTCAAAGACGTTTGCCTAGCAAAGCTTTTCAGACTTTTAACCTATCTCGCCTAGGCGTTTAAGAACATTCTCGACATGGGGGCATGTTGGACTTCTAAATTGTCTCAGCTATTACTTAAGTAAACGGAATAAAAATTCCTGTGGATTTTGTCTGGAAAGCAAAAAATAAAACAGCACCAAATATTTTGTATACATATAACTATTCATGCGAGATATGGTGTCACGTGAAAGCGTTGATATTTCATGAGATCATTTCTGAAAAGGCACGAGAATATCAAAGATCAGGGTTAGTTTAGCGTTCAGATATTGAGGAAATGCCATTAAAAATATGATCGTTGCTTTTTGATTCTCTTTAGTGTAAACGTTGGATTTGTTATCAATTAAGGTTTATGAGTGTCAAACGTTGGACGATGGATTTGTTGCTGTAGACCTATAGAAATTTGATAATTTTGATGGTAAAAGATAGAATATCGAACTTGATCCATATTAATTTGTTTCTGATTGTATGTTGGCTACAGGAACCCATCAGGTCAGATAGAGTTAAAGGGGGCCGTACATGAAGCGCTACAACTTTAAAATCTAATTAAAAAGAAAAGTAGGAAGTATTTCAAGGAAATCTCTAGCCAATACAATGTATGAAAGTTGGTCCACTTGATACCGATGGTGTAAATCGAGATGCCGGGAATTTTATGACATCTAATTCGTGGAGATCATTTTTCTATGACTGGAAGAGGAAAGAGCCGAAAAATAATAGATGGAATAATTTTTGGAACTGTCAATTAAATTCAATAGAAAGCCGTTACGACGAATACGACGAACGCGAAGCATCGATCGAACTATTAACGAGTGAAGAAAACCGAATCCTTCACTCGGATGATGCTCCCCGTTAATGGCGAAGTGAAATATTACTAACTAAAAATGTTGTTAGTTTGCCATTTTGATGTCTATAATATTATTATTTCCTTGGCTAACCTAAAATGACGTCTTTAAAAGATTAAGTTTGCATTAATATTGATGTTGATATTTTCTACTAAATTAGTCTGACGTTCTTGGTGCGAAATATTACTTGTACACTCAAATGTGTTGGTTAGAACTGTGGATTCTCTAGCCTATAAGCACTATAGGCTTCGCTTTTCAGCAATTTCTAGAAAAACGTTTGTAAATCAAAGTCCAACCCCCCCGTTTATTCCGAACCCGCCATTTAGATCCTAACGGTAGTTCCAACCCCCCCCCGCCTATTCCGACCTCCTCAAGCAATTAGGCACCTCAGATTAAGTTTTTGCAGGTGAGTCTTTATGATAGCAAAAGGACACAAAGGCCACAAATGTAAGAATATTATAACGGCAGACAAAAAGGAATAAAGTTACCGTAGTTTCAGCTTCACTACTTCCCAAGAGACTCGACTTGAATCTGTTCCATGGAATTACACTTCGCAAATAATGAACGTGCATGTACCTTCCGTTTTCCTCTAAGGACTCCACAGCAAAATTGCTCTTAAACTTCAGTAGCATGAAAATAGCAAAGGCATATCCTTTGAAAAGATATCCCATTGCACTGATATATTGTACTCGCATTTAACTATCTTATGAATGCCAGTGACTTGTCAGCCTGTTTCTCTTATAGCTTCTTTTCCATGGTGACAAATAATATTCGCTGTTTCGCTACTCAGTTAAAAAGCATATTTTTTATTTTTTAAAGGAAAACGTCTTATTTTATGGGAAAATTATCAAAACACAGAAGCTA
Organism: Chrysaora quinquecirrha; assembly: GCA_014526335.1. Classification (NCBI taxonomy): domain Eukaryota; kingdom Metazoa; phylum Cnidaria; class Scyphozoa; order Semaeostomeae; family Pelagiidae; genus Chrysaora; species Chrysaora quinquecirrha. The sequence goes on along the minus strand of JACTAT010000625.1, from coordinate 13,397 downwards.
GTTTGATTGCAAAATCGTTGGTTTTTATTATTGTTGATATACAACGCATGAAAACTGTCACGATTATGAAGAAAATTCGGCAAAATACACAAAGTTTAACTGTGTCAACCACCTTCTTACATGCTGTAGAGTCATGTCAAATAAGAACGCATCTACCGCTCTATTAACAGGCGAATACTGAGAGAATTCCCATTCATAGAAGATAATTTATTCCATATGCAATAGCTTCCTTTCCTCACGCGCTAAAATAACGAAGTTTAAATGATTTCTGAGAACTAGGCTTCTTCTTGAAAAGGAAAATTTGAGAACTCGCAACTACCACCTATTATGGGCTCAGATTCCTAGAATGCTATTATAGATATATCAGATGTTTGATGTTGAATTCATAGATACTTCAACCTTGTTCTGTTGGTTTTCTTATATACTAAAGTAGTAGTAGTCATGGAGACCGATTTTGTCCGAGATCATCCTCCTAGGGTTTTCATGATCCAGTGCTCGCTCTTGCACCTTTCCCTGCCGCCCCTGCTGTAGTTTTGCCATCGAACCTTCTTTTTTCCGTTTCTGCTATCGTTTCTGGGGTAATTGGGGCTAACCCTTCTTTGATCTGGGCAGTCTGGTGCCACCTAAAACAAAAGAACGAGGTGTTCGCTGCGGGATTAATCCGTTTTTCTTCACACCTCGATACTTTGATTAGCGCGGCGTGTTTGTCCAACTGTTTGGAAACAACGAGGTCAGGGGATCGATTCCCCTCAAGAGAGTATGGTTGATTTTTATTTTTCTTTATTTCTTTGATTTTATTGACAAAAAATTCTGTACAAAGGAAAGGCAAGTCAAGAAGACTAAAATCGTTTGTTTCCTATAATTTTCTTCCCCAAAAGAACACTAAAAATCATTCCATTTCGTATATGTGTCGTCCCAATTTATTTCCTCCAGTAGAATCAAATTCACAGAATAAGGCTTTGGAAATCAATGGGAATCCCGTGATTGGAGCAAGATTTGTACAGTATTCTTTTCTTAAAGTCAGCCGCACATCTTGAATGTATGGCAGACTAAAGTCTAAAGTTTATTTTGAAAATAACTGCCAAGTTATACTTTGATAATTACTTTCAAGTTATTATACAAGATTTTTGTTCTGTAACTTATCCATGACATTTCATTTATATCAACAATTTCCAATTGCACAAATGTCGCTGAAAAAACACTTTGGGTTTGAGTATTTCCATTTTCCACAAGGAAGTAGACAGCACGGGAGGTTGACAAGTTGTTTTCATCACCTGGCACTGCTCACAAAACATGGATCTACGACTCCAGCATCGAGGAATAGGACTGAGGAATAGGAAAAAGATGTTCGTAGTACAATTTAAAGCTTTTAATAAAATGAGATCCAAAAACTCATTCCTCTCATCCTCTGTTTTTCTTCTCATTATTCAGGGTTTCTTTTTGAGCATCGAAAAGACTAATCGATTGGTCACACTAACGACTATTTCGCAATCCACGCCTATGACGCGAAGGTTTCCTTGCAAACGAAGCACAGAAAACAGTAACCGACGAATACCTACAGTTAAGATATTGTCGTTTACACTAAGGTTTTCCGCAATCCACGCCTATGGAAGGACTTGAAACCTGCTGCAAAATAAGGAATAAGGTTATCTTGCATACTAAGCACTCAAAATATCAAGCGACCCATACTTACTGTCATTGGGACTAAAAGTTACGTGCTTTGCAATCCACACCTGACGTCAGTCAGGCATTAATGGACCAAGGGTAAAGCAACTGTACTAAAGAACAACCGAGGTCGGGGACCTGGGAACCAGCTGCAAATAATGGTCGAAGAATTTCTTTCCATTTCTAAGGGGCAACGTCTACATGGATACGTTTTAACAAAGTTCCGTTTTCAAAACATTCCGCTCTGGAAACCGTTTTCAAAAATTCCGTTCTCAGTCGCAGATTTACTGGGCCATGTTACCTCATTGTCACTAATCTCCCTTCCATACAAAGGTCTTTTGAAAAGTAGTATCGTTACGGTCACTAACAGTGCTTTTTACCTGCCATGTATAGAACGTTAAAAGACTGCGCCCGTCCATGATTCACGGACACCGACGTCCTTCTCCACTTAAAGCACTGTTAACGCTAAAGCTTCTTTCCACTTCAAGACTAAGCCATTCGTGCAGACAGTCACTGAAACTAAGTTAAGACTAACCAGCTTCCAACCGTTCATGCAATACTTCGGTGATAAAATACTTACCCAAACCATTGCATACAATCAAACCATACAAATTTCCCGTGCATACTTTGCAAATCTCATTCACGTCACTTTTTATAACAGTGGAGCTTT
>JACTAT010000624.1:0-15000 GCA_014526335.1 Chrysaora quinquecirrha | reverse complement strand
TATCACCAGAAGGTATGTATAGCACAGTAGAGATTCCACTTATTGCCTCCATTATTTCTGCTTTTTGAAAGGAGGTTTCTTTCCAAAAGTGTGATTATGGAAAAATATGTCCTTAATACTATCTTTCTTGTTATTTATGTTCACATTACCGGCTTGTATATAGTTGTTTTCCTCGTTGGTTTTGTTAGAGTTTCATGTGTTATATAATAGATGTCTACCTTAATCTCTCTAATGTGTCAAATGTTAATATTTACGGTATTCTTAGAAACATTTACCAGCGCTCAAAAGGTTATCTTGATTCATTTGGAAAGCTGTGCTATAGTTAATAATACCTTTTTCTTTTTTCAGCTTGTGTTAATCATATTATCTGTATTCACTGTATTCTCCGTATTCACTGTATTTGCCGTACCCATTGGCTTCCTTGGTTCTGACAGTTTAAAGGTAATTATATTCTCTGAACATTTCACAGTTGTTGTTCCATTAATTAATTGTTTTCTCATAATTAATCATTTTCTTTAGTTTGGAAAGATCACGTTTGTTTTTTGCACTGAAATGTTGTTTGGTTTATCAGCCTCTACTTTAGATTTCTTACTCTTCCTTTTTTGAGATTATGAGTTTAATATGTTTAGCATCATATAATGGGTCAATAATGTTTGCATCAATGTCTTAACAATGAATGCAGTTTTCAAAAGCTTCATCACATTTAGAATGTAATTTTGATTGTCTACAGAAAGAACGCCTCTTGCATCAACGCCTGTGACATCTGCTACACCTGTTGCACCTGTTTCTGGAGCTGCGAAGTTCTTTTGCCCATAGACATGGGGAGGAAGAAGTGGAATTGCAGCACTGCTCAAGCACATTGGATGGAATCTGAAATGAAGGAATTTGGGCTCTATCCTGGCAAAATCGACTACAACCAGCCAAGCTGCTGGGAAGGAAAGTCTTCGCTGAGGATACCTCCAACACCTGAGTTGAAGAAATGCCATCCGTCTGCTTTACCACAGCCTGACCCATTCTACCTTTACCCTATGTTTGTTTGGGCGCCTGAATCTGTTTGTAAGCCACTATGTCCCTCACTCCCTTGCATCAATAAGGACTGCCATGGTCATGCTAAACGAAAAGGTCTTCGCAAGCCTTGTGTTGTTGTTGCAGAAGCCGGGCAGTACTACATTTTTTCAATGGAGCTGATGTGTGACAATTGTGAGAATCAACCATGGTCTGCTGATTCACCGAAATATATGCCTCTCCTGCCGGACTGCATTCGAAACATGTTTTCTGCCTACATGACATACAGGAAGGCAATTGATATTGGTCTTGTCGACAGAATTCGTAGCAGTGGAAGAAGTCGTGCAGATGTAGCAAATGAGGTGAATGAGTTGGCCAGACAGAAATTTGAACGTCGCCACTTCCAGTACATGCTACTCCTTTAGAGTGTTAGACAGCAAACTCGTCATGGCAATCTTAACATTTACCTGGGTCTTTGATGTGAACGCTCCCAGCGTCAAATTTGGAGACTTTTCTGACACCAATGGGTATTGTGGGGTCACAGTTTCACCAGAGTTTATCACAAACTACCTTGTGAGTGATTATGAAGAGCAGAAATCCACCCTGTACAGTCTGCTGAAGGGTTCCTTTGGTTCGTACATTCGCTCTGACCACACAAGATCGAATTTGACAGTGGTGCAGTGTGGAGCCACACTTTCATCAATGAGTTCTTGGAAATTGTCAGTTAGGTCATGTTTGATGCAGAATCCAAAAAGCATTGAGTCTTGCTACACTGGCCTTGGGAGATATACGCTCCTTCAAGTGGAGAAGCCAAAATTCAGATGGGTCGACAAATGGTGCTGTGTTTCCCCGTTGCTTTGTTCACCATCACCGAATACAGGAGAGCTTCTTTGGGATGATCTGGAAAGAGCAGTAGACATCAGTTTGCTCATCAGAGTGCATGTCGGCAGCATTTGAGCGGTGAGATTACGGAACTTCTGGATGCCTTTCATTGCATTTGTCAACTTGACTGCTGTTGTTCATCTGAAGCTCATTCAGCATACCCATGGTTTATAGTGCTGCTTTCAAATGATATCTTTTTAGTTGATGAAAGTGATCTGCCAGCACCTCGTTCAGCTCGATGCAGTTTCGGCTCGATGCAACGACATTTCTGTCCTGCATCTTGGCATGCTTGAAGCCACACAACCTCGCCCGATAGCCCCAAAGCCTGTGGAAGCTGCTTCAACTCCATCAGCCAGAAAGACAAAGGCAAAAGTAGAAGCACGTGCCCCTTAGCCTGTGATTGGTCTTCTCTGTTCCTATTGCAATTAGCCAAAAGCAAAAGGCTCTGGAGTTGGCAACCTTTACGACACCATCATACGGAAAGGACAACCGTGCTTTTAGTACTGTCCTGCCATGATGGCTGATAAATATGGGACTCCAAGAACCATGTCATCACAGGAGTTCATGCAGACGGAGCACTTCCAAGACGCCTACAAAGCTATCATTTACAGGTGAGAAGATGAGAAGCTAAAGAAAGCTGCCAGTGTGGCAAAACGCCTGGAGAAAGGTTGGAAGAAGCCCAATTTTATTAAGCTTGTTAGATATGTTCACTTTCAGGTATAAATTTTCTTCACCAGAAAGTAGTAATGCATTGAAATTATGTTTCATTATTTTTGGCGGAGATGAAGAATCGCCATTTGAAGCATCTAAACTACATTTTTGAAAAGTTACTGATAATGTGAAGTGTGTTTATCCCTGTTAAGGTGAACACTTATTTACATAGACATCAATTATAGGGTAGTTAGTTGGGTTCATATTAATAGCTAATTATCAGTCATGTTTCTTGTGGTATTCTGTACATATAAGTAGTTAGAAGTTCTGTATCTTGTATATATCAGTAGTAGTAGTTCATTACAATATTCAGCACTATTTAGCGACACTTCAGAAAATCTACTACAGCGTTGACTACTGAGCAGGTTCTAATGAAGCTCATTTACAAAAGAGCTGCTTCATTATTCGACTCACAAGGAATAGTGAGTTCTGTTGCAGTCACAGCCAAGGTGGTATTTCAGGAATTATGTATTGACAAGTTAGGATTGGATGACCCACTCTCACAAGATAAAGCATCCATATGGTATAAATGGCTACAGGATCTAGTAGAGGTAGGGAGAATATCCATTCCTATGTGTATGTACGATGAGAGAGAAAGAGAAGTACTGTCATGTCAACTGCAGGGATTCGGAGATGCAAGTAAAAAGGCATGCTTTGCAGTTGTCAATTTGGTTTATGAAACTACCACAAGCATTTATAGTAAACTGATATGTTAGAAGACACATGTTGTGCCATTGAAAAGTCTCCCAATACCTAGATTACAGCTAATGTCGGCTAGAATTCTAGCAGTATTAATGAACACTGTTTATAACGCCCTCTGTTCCCAAGTAAAGATAGAGTTAGTTAGATTCTGGCTAGATAGCAAGACTGTGTTATATTGGATCTTCAATAATGGCAAGAGGAAACAGTTGGTGCAGCATAGAGTTAACGAGATTTTGACTTTGTCTAAGAAAGATTCTTGGGGACATGTGGGTGGGTTAGATAATCTGGCAGATCTAGCATTTAGGGCTGCAACTTCAAGTCATCTTAGAGACAGTAAACTGTGGTGGTAAGGCCCACATTGGTTCACAAAAGGAAAAGAAGAATGGCCAAAAAGTTTATGTTCGAAAGAATCAGATGATGTGAGTGAAGAGAAAAAGAAGGCTAATGTATTGAGTGTTGTAACGGAAAGAGTATCTACTGTAAGTAATGTCATAGATATAAATAGGTTCAACGCATTAGGAAGACTTCCCAGAGTCACAGTATTTGTGGAATGGTTCATTGCCAACGTAAAGCTTAAAAGAGCAAAGAAGAGATGATAAAGGACGGCCTGAGTGTGTGTGAGATAGAACAGGCAGAGCAAATGTAGATCAAGGATGAGCAAAATGCATTAAGCAAAGAACAGGATTTTACGAAAACTCATATTAATCTTTGAGTTAAAGATGTGAAAAGAATACTTGGGTGTCACGGAAGATTAGAGAATTCAGGTCTGCATATAGTCGAAATTTCCAGTAATATTACCGAGAGATCATAGATTTACGAATTTGATCATATTAGAGTGAACGATACAGTGCATCACTGCAAACTCAGATCAACACTGGCGGAATTAAGGTTTAAAATTTGGGCTACAAAGGGTATACAGTATGTTAAAAGGATAATGAAAGATTGCTTCATTTACAGAAAATTTGAAGGAAAATCGTATGGTTCTCCACCATCAGCCCCTTTGCCAGAATTCAGAGTAAAGAAGCTCCACCCTTCAGCAAATGTTGGCGTGGATTTTGCAGGTCCTTTGTTTTTCAAAGATAAGGAAGGTACAAATAAATGTTATATCGCTTTGTTGTCTTGCTGTGTCACAAGAGCACTGCATCTTGATCTTGTCAATGATTTAAGTATGACTACGTTTGTATGTTGTTTGCGTAGATTTTGCTCAAGAAGAGGTGTACCCTCTATAATTGTTTCTGACAATGCATTCAAATTGACAGCGAAATTACTGGATAAACTATCTAAGGATCAGAAAGTTGCGGTATATTTAGAATCTAAGCAGATAACTTGGAAATTTAATTTGGAGAGGTCCCCATGGTGGGGAGGCCAGTTCCAGCGAATGGTATGGCTGGTCAAAAGATGCTTGAGAAAGGTCCTAGGAAACGCTAGGCTTTCATTTGATGAATTGATGACTGTTCTTACTCAAATTGAGAAGACGTTGAATTCAGGACCGCTTACATATCAGTATGATGAGTTAGGAGTTAAAGTATTAACCCCATATTATTTAATGTTTGGGAGAAGATTGCCATCTTGAGTGGATCAGTTTGATTGCAGTGTCAAAGATAGTGATAATGAGTATTGTCTTTTTAAAAGATTTGAGTATTTAACTAGTAAATAAAGCCACTTTCGCAACAGGTTTCATAGAGAATATCTTGTAAGTTTTAGAGAAAGACATAAAATGGAGTCGAATGAAGAAAGACAGATTTGAATTGGAGACATCGTGGTGATTGAAAAAACAATGTTAAAACGGGAAATTGGAAGATCAGAGAAATTGAGGAAATAATTATTGGGAATGATGGCGTAATTAGAGGCGCTTAGGTGTGCGCAAAGGAGGTAGAGGTAAGGCAGATATATTATGCAGACCTCTGCAAAAACTTTACCCTTTGGAGAATGCTATTATGACTGTAGGTGAAGATGAGAGGAAAGGTAAGGACTGTGAGAATAAGAGTGGAGAAAGTGTAGTGCGTGAGAGCCCCAAGGGTAGACACCCTACCACCAGGGCTGCGGCCAGGGATGTGCAGTGGAAGTCCAGGCTTATGCTTGACTCTGCTTGAGTCATAGAGGGGGGATTGTTGGGAAAACCCCCTGATCTCACACTGCACAGCTCAACCTTATTGTTGTTTATTTTATCGTTATTCTTTGTGCTTGTAAGTGCTTGCTTATTTTGATTTGTTCATCGATTCTTATGCCTACAGGTTTGGTATACTTTATTAATCATACTATTTTTTCTTTCTTATTGTTATTCGAATTATTGAAGAACCTCGATCGTGAATTATTGTTTCGCCATTAATTCACACTGCTTCTTGGAAATATATGAAACTTTAACACATCAGTACGATTTCTTCTTACAATTTGTTCTGGCAACCAAGATTTATTATTACAGGGACGACGAGCAACTTTGCTGAGGCATATTTCAAGAAGTTTTTTAGTTTTAGATGTAAACAAATTTCACTCTCAACAAGAGACATGAGAGAAAAATTTGAAGTCGAAAATATAAATTGGTAGAAAAAGTAGGGAAATATCTGAGTCATTAAGAGGATGGGCTTGACTCCACTAACCAATTGAAATTACCAAGTGGCATTCACCGTCTCTCTAACCAATAAAATGCTTTCTAGATGCTTTCTGCGAGGTCATCCTTCTTTTGCACATGGTTTTCTTGTGACACTATGCCTGTGACGTACCATCCAAAATGGCGCTATAAACTGAAAAAGGCGAGCAGTAAAAGCCTTGAGAACAACTTGCTGAAAGGGATGATCATTGGAAACACAGCTAGAGCCAGACTGAAAACAAGACTGAGCGACAACATCAAAGATATTTTTGGGCTGACAATGGTGGAAATAAAAGCACGAGTTCAAGTTAAGTGGTGGAAGATGGTGAAGAGGTTCATGGTTGCTCAGTCATGAACCTACCGTTTAAGGCAATGAAAAGCTGCTTTGAGTTGTTGCCACATTTTTTTGGGGGGCTGAAAGTTTAACACCAATCCTTTGTTTCAATCTAACTGATGATAGTAGAATATATAGTTACAGACATTTAAGATGACATCTTGTCATTGCAATCTGGATTTAGATTGCTTGCTAGTGAATATATTTAACATCTATCTGTGCCAGTCTTCCAAATGCATAAAATAACTCGGCCTCTTCAGCCCTACAAATAAAGGAGGCAATTATAGGTTAATCTTAGATCTGAGGAAGGAAGGGTACTATGCCAGGAAAGCTATATTTGCATAGGGTACAAAAAAAAACAAAATACATGATTATTCAGCCGATGAAATAGACAATTTACTATGAACAGAGATTTCAAAACGTCATTAGAATTTTTTTCTGTATATGCTTGGTGCTTGATTGTTGAAATAGTATTGACTTGATCTTGATCTTGCGGACTTCCATAGCTCCTTACCTCTACATGTTGGGGAGATGTTTGACGAAATAATTTTGTAACTGCTGATGAAGTTTTGCCATCTGAAACGTGAACATTAGGTGTTTTAGTTCATGCTTCATAATAGCTTTGGTGCTGTTCTGGACTAAACAGTGATAGGTATGAAGCAAAAGATGAGCATCAGCATCCTCTCGATCTTTGCCAATCTGACCTCTCTCCCTAATAATATTTCCCTGCAACTCTTAAAGTATGTGGAGCTACTCTTCATCAACAGTGGATGGTTTAGAGCTTTGTCTACAGTGTTCCTAGATCTGATTTTGGCCCTGTTTTATGCAGCTGTTCAGACTCTCCTTGCAACACACTAGCTAATATTTTCTCCATGGCAAATACATGCTTTTGGGTTTTCTAATCCCTTTTGAAAAACTTATTTCAAGAATTTGGCCACACATAACCAGCCTCTGATAAGTGTACCATGTATGTTGATAGAAGTGTTGTTAACAGACAAAATGTTGTTACTGATATGTTGTGTTGATGCTTGTAAACAATTCTCTGTTTTGGAAGTCACTAGACCAATTATTGCTGCTTTTCTGGAAGTGTTACAAATAATTGACATTGACGAATTTCCTGGTGAAGATATAATGACAGCTGCTGTATGTGATGGATAACCACATCCACAAAGTATGGAGTCGCTTTGGGGTAAAAAATATGGCAGGACAGGAGCTTATGGCTTGTGAAGACACCCATAAGAGGCGGCATTGTACAGTTCTTTTTCAATTCTCAGCAATGCCTTCTAGAGTCGATTGTACTGAGCAAAATTTAGGCTTGTCGCCCTAAATTCAAATGAAATGTGTGTATTATAAATATATAAAGATATTTTTTTCTACAGAATGGCATTTCCAGCACTTTCTTCAAGGAGATACTCCCACAACGAAAAATGGAGATTGCTGCATAGTGTGCTCCCTTATCCAATCAAAGAAACTTGGACCTATGACTTTTGATGTAACCCTTGCACAACTCAAGAAACAACACTCACCAATACTTTAATGGAAAGATTTTAAAAAGTTGACCTTGAAGGAAGAAAATTGTCATTGAAGACAAAACCACCAAACATGAGTAGTTTTGTGAAATTATTGCTAATAATTACCCACGGTTGCATAAATATGGAGGATTCGCTGTCCATCACAAAAACTGGCAGGCAAAATTGCCCACTTTTCAAGATCAATGCCAAGTGATATAATGTCAAAAATATCAAGCAGTCATGCTTGCATGTATGTCAGACATCTGCAGCAAGACGTAGCTGTAACCCTTGTGAAGGTATGAATGATTCATCAAACTTACTAATATTATGAATTAAAGCTGTTAGCATATTTAAGTGAAGTGCTGCTTGTTGATCTGACAGCTGACAGATTTTTGAAAATACCTTTGGCTTGAGCCCAGAAAATTTGCATTGCTTCATAAATGATATAAGAAACATTAGTTTAAGCAATTAACTCATTATTATAATAATAAATAAGTAGTTTCATATATTATAGAAACATGTCTGTTCCCAAACTAAAACTTATCAAAATTTCTCAGCACTATGAGACTTGAGATAAGTTTCAAAAAGCGACAACAGATTTTAGCTTGAAAGACATGTTTGACGAACAACACGAAAACAACACAGGAGGAAAATTAAAGTTCAAACCTAAATTGACATGAAACAATTGTTTATTTAAATCCAGCTTTTCCCAGAGAATATGGAAAGCTTCTTTGATCTTTAGTTGGTAAAACGTTTCTGCAGAATCCAGAATACTGAAGCAGTTCTCGTTTGAGAGACTACGACAAGATTCAGAACCCTGCAGATGCTTGTATCGTGAGAATTCTTATCCCTAGATAAATGTTCACGAACTCGTGTGGAGAAATGACGATTGGTTTCACCAACGTAAGCAGAATTACATCCCGCACAAGAAAATTTGTAAACAACACGAGCGGGCGATTTAGGAATAGGATCCTTCACTGTAAACAAGTTCCTAACCTTATAAGAAGAAAAACTAGCCTTATATCCAAGTTCTTACAATAATCTCTGAGTAATTTACGAATTTTACGCTTAGCAAAGCTAGACAAAGTCAAATACTGGTAACTTGAAATACAGAGTGGTTCCTTCAGAATTTTGAGGAGGCGTAGCCGTTTGCTCGGAGACTTGAACTTTATCCAAATACTTGTTAACGACTTTATCAATTAATCTAGTAGGAAAAGATTCTTTTGTAAAATAGATTTAAGTTTCTTTAAATCCTCATGAAGCTAACCAAGTATTATTTATCTTATACGTTCTGTCCACCAAAGGTGCGAATAAGACCCAATTTGTAGGAGAAGAAGTGAAACCAAAATAGTTAGTTAACAAGCCCGTGTAGGTTTTCTTACGGTAAATAGATGTTATGGGAGTGGAGGAATCCCCGGAATCCTTGTTGTCGATTAAAACATCAAGGAAAGCTAACTTATTATTCACTTCTTTCTCTATTGTAAATCTTATGTTGGGGTGCTGGTTGTTAATATAATTGAAAAACAGAGAAGCATCCTGTTCTGAATTAAATAGACAAAAAGTATCATCCACGTATCTACGATAATAAAGCACAGGAGGGCCCTCGTACCTGTCAAGCCAAGCCTTTTCAGGAGGCCCTCGTACCAGATAAAGGAAATGGTGTAGTGGTGTTAAACAGGAACGATTATGATAACGGTATTTTTCAAATTATAAACAATGCTAGTAAATTTAAGAAACTTGATGTCGACCCTACTATCACTAGAGAAGGCCAATTGCAACGCTTTCTTAGGAATCTTAAAAACAAAGGTAAATTGGAAACAGAAATATATGATAAGGTTTATCCATCAGGTTCACAGCCAGCTAGGATTTATGGTCTCCCTAAGATGCATAAAACTAGGCCCCCTAACAGCGCTCCTCCTTTTCGTCCCATAGTATCCTCTGTAAGAACTTATAATTATGAGCTTGCTAAATTTCTTTGTAGTCTTTTGCAACCTCTTTTACCTAATGAGTACACCGTTTCAGATACATTTTCTTTTGTAGAAGAGCTTAATACTTTAGACACGGCTAATAAGTTCATGGTTTCTTTCGATGTAGAAAGCCTTTTTACTAATATACCTCTTCATGAGTCTATAGATATCGCAGTCACTTATATTCTTGAAGGTAACTCTAATCTTAAGCTGTCTAAGGATGATCTTACTAAACTTTTCTCATTTGCCACAGCACAAACGCATTTTTATTTAAGAGTCTTTTATGACCAGGTAGATGGGGTATCCATGGGCTCGCCCTTGCCCCTGTTCTAGCTAATCTTTTCATGGGGCACCAAGAAAAGGCTTGGCTTGACAGGTACGAGGCCCTCCTGTGCTTTATTATCGTAGATACGTGGATGATACTTTTGTCTATTTAATTCAGAACAGGATGCTTCTCTGTTTTTCAATTATATTAACAACCAGCACCCCAACATAAGATTTACAATAGAGAAAGAAGTGAATAATAAGTTAGCTTTCCTTGATGTTTTAATCGACAACAAGGATTCCGAGGATTCCTCCACTCCCATAACATCTATTTACCGTAAGAAAACCTACGGGCTTGTTAACTAACTATTTTGGTTTCACTTCTTTCTCCTACAAATTGGGTCTTATTCGCACCTTGGTGGACAGAGCGTATAAGATAAATAATACTTGGTTAGGCTTCGATGAGGATTTAAAGAAACTTAAATCTATTTTACAAAAGAATCTTTTCCTACTAGATTAATTGATAAAGTCGTTAACAAGTATTTGGATAAAGTTCAAGTCTCCGAGCAAACTCGCCTCCTCAAAATTCTGAAGGAACCACTCTGTATTTCAAGTTACCGTATTTGACTTTGTCTAGCTTTGCTAGCGTAAAATTCGTAAATTACTCAGAGATTATTGTAAGAACTTGGATATAAGGCTAGTTTTTTCTTCTTATAAGGTTAGGAACTTGTTTACAGTGAAGGATCCTATTCCTAAATCGCTCCGTTCTCGTGTTGTTTACAAATTTTCTTGTGCGGGATGTAATTCCGTTTACGTTAGTGAAACCAATCGTCATTTCTCCACACGAGTTCGTGAACATTTATCTAGGGATAAGAATTCTCACGATACAAGCATCTGCAGGGTTCTGAATCTTGTCGTAGTCTCTCAAACGAGAACTGCTTCAGTATTCTGGATTCTGCAGAAACGTTTTACCAACTAAAGATCAAAGAAGCTCTCCATATTCTCTGGGAAAAGCCGGATTTAAATAAACAATTGTTTCATGTCAATTTAGGTTTGAACTTTTAATTTTCCTCCTGTGTTGTTTTCGTGTTGTTACAAATAATGTGTCTTTTACTATTGGTTAGTTTGTCATTAGCTACTATTGTATTTTAAACTTTCAAATTTCAAATTTTAAGTTACCTTTTGTATTTTCAAATATTGTAACGGTTTTTTGTAAATTTGCCAATTAATTTTGTTATAAATAATCACACCGTGTAAACGTTAATTTAACTGAAGATGGATGATGAATCCGAAACATGTCTTTCAAGCTAAAATCTGTTGTCGTTTTTTTGAAACTTATCTCAAATATACACATTGTATTACAGTCATGAAGATGCAGGAATTTTTTTTTGCTTTTTTGTAAATACTTTCCAACAGGCTAAATTTTAACTGTTTTAGAAATTTCCATTTCAGAGAAAGAAAGGACATGAATGACCCACTGTAAAGAAATGCTAGTTTTTGATTTTCAGGAACACACATCCACAAAGCAAAGGTAGAACCTGAAGGGAACTTTGAGAGTTGATCAAAAGCCTAGCAAAAATCCAGGATTACCCAGGGTTGTTTGAGGTTGGGATTGACCCGTGCCTCTAGGGTTGTGATTCGGTCAGGGACACTGACTTGAATTGTGTTATCCAGGATGTTGCACTACTTTTACAAACAAACTTCTGTAAAAATATGCCTCATGTCGCTAATTATAATAGTGAAACATTTCTTTTGCTTATTCAAAAACAAAAATGGAACTTTATTGCAAAAGTTTTTGTCACATTTAATTTGCCTTGTTAGCAATTTTAGATAATTTTGCAACATCTGGCAGTTATTCTGATGATATAAAAATCTGGTAATTGTATCTTAATTTCGCCTAATTTTATGCAACTATATAAATGGAAGGTGAAATCTTATGTAACTCTATTGAAATTTTTGAAATTATTGAAATTTTTGAAAGTTTCTGTTGTGAAAGGAGATTGCATATACAGTAGATAGAAATTTATGCAGAACTCTTCACTTGACAGCAAACAATTTGGAACTATAGATAAGTTAGATTTACATCTTTTAAGAAAATTAAGTTATTCTCAAAGAAAAAACAAACCTTTTGCCTCTGACTCTTAGTAAAGTTACTTTCTCCCAGCAACGGTAATTCTGCAATGTCATAATAAGCCAATTCTAAAGCCAATGCCAATCCCAAAGTTACATAAGGCATTTATTTTATTTTCCCAGTTTCGAGGGGGTATAAAAGAGGGGTAGGTAGGTGTTTAAAGAGGAAGCAATTATTGAAAAACTAAATTCTTTTACTTTGAAACAACAGATTTTTATCGTCATTCTTCATAAAGACATACAACATTGGAACTTTTATCACCAAATAAAGAATTTATACATAATATCATTAATTTTCTTTTCATTGTTGTATAGGTATAAATTGGATAATTCGAAAAAAACAAGTTTGTGCTGTGACTTAAAGTTTCATGCTTTATGCATTCATCCAACAGCAATGACTACTAATAGGTATGGATATCCCTATTATTAAATGACAAATTGCGGTTGGATAACGGAATGCCTGTAGAGTTTGATTATTACGACTGATTATTCTTAAAATCTAATAGATAGAGTTATATGTAAAAATTGCAGCCATTATTAAAACAAACAAACAATATATCGTGTATAATATATGATTCACAAAGCTTTTTGTTCATATAGAACATCCTCAGGTGTAAAACCTGAGGATGTTCTACATGAACGAAAAGCTCTGTGAATCATATATTATACATAATTTATTGTTTGTTTGTTTTAATATCAACAGATAGAGTTTATTTTCATGACGACATTTAGATATAAGCTCAGTTTTTATTTAATATTTTGTCCTTGTCAGCTTAAATGATTTCCATTTTTCTGTGAGGCATAGGTTGCATCATTTCATCTTGTTGTTGTATACTTTGGCATTTCTTCTTATTGAACAACCAAAGTTTGAAGGGTTCTTTATGATCTTTTAGCTTCCAAATGTAATTTGACAATTCAGTGCTCTTTTTGTACTTTCTATCTGTTAAGGATAAATTGTGCGCATAATACCTTGTCTTGAATGGCCCTTCAGTAAAGCCAATGTAGTTGATTTCTTTGCTGTTGCTTGTAATTTTTGCGTTGTTAAAGATACAAGTTGTCAGGCAATTTTGTTCTTTTGGGCATTCGGTCTTTTTTGTGCAGCTACATCCATTGTTGTTGGTTTTGTTGCTTTCCCTGGGAATTTGCTGGTTGTGCTGGTTGATGATTGACTGAATGTGCTCATGCAGCTGTAGCTAACTTTCACGTTGTTCTTGTTAAAGGCTTTGTGCAATCTATGTCTTGATGGAAAATGTTTGGCGATAAATTTTAGAAAGATCTTTCCTATGTTCGTTTGGACATTCCTGCTGTAAGTTTGATTAAACCATATTATCTTGCGTTTTCGGCTTCTGTTTCTCTGCGTGCTTTGTAATTGGTTTTCATATGAGAGCTTGTCTTTGTATCCACTGCTTTGAAGTACATTCTGGTATAATAGTCTGGTACCAGAGAAAGAATATCTTATCCATTTTCTGGTCCTACTTTCATGTGTTTTGGGTTGTTTCTTATGATGATAGAAATAATTTAAGCTTCTGGGCCACCCAGATTTTTGACTCTGGTGGCCGTAACGGCGGATTTTCTAATTTAGCCCCCCAGCCCATAGGCCAAATTTTTTATTTCTTCAAACCCCAACAAATTATACATCATTCGATTCGAAATTTGATGCTGATCAAACTTTTATATAGGACCTGTATCTGAAAATCAAGCTATCTCGAGATATTGAGCACTTTCGTTTTCATAATTCAGGGGGTATAGCAATTTTTCGAAATAGTTTTAACATCGGCTTTGAGAAACTACATGTTTGATGCATGAAATATTACCGCCTTGTTGAAGAATAGAATATATTTTATTTCCTTTCACTGAAATCCGTAGAATATTCGAAGTTAAGCTGAATGTACCCCGCTGACAAGTACTTGAAAACTTTTCGTTGAGCAAAATAAGTTTGCCAAGCCTCGTTGCCTAAAGCTGCAGCTACCGTGTGACTTTTTGAAATGGCGACAGGACTTATTCAAAAATTTTGCCGTGGCGCAAAAACTAAGAGTCGCGTGTAGCCAGGAATATATTTTCGAATAAAATGTTCTGCGACCTTAGGAAATACAGTCTCGAACATTGCTTTCGTTAACTTGTCGCTACTTGCTTTTACTTGTCGCCAGTAATGTTGCAGCATGTAGCCGGCTTTTTAAATTGGGGACGCAGCACATCGCATTGCTTTTTGTTGCGGCTTTTCCTCGAAATTTTCTAGGACCCATTCTTCTTATCATGCAAGTTGATTGTTGCAGAACTTCTGTCGCACCCTGACCCCCATGGAAGCACGGGGGGGGTTCTTGGCTAAATTTTGCGTAGGGTTCTGTCACCGGCATATTCAAAATTGTACCCTTGGCTAGACAATTTCTACCAAAATGATACCCTTGGCTAGACAAATACGCTCAAAACGACTTTTTCCCTTTACCAGCTTCTTTTAAAAATGGCTACAAAAGATGAAATCATGGCCTCTCCATTGCCAAATATGATACCGTTGGCTAGACCGAAATGCAAAAAAGTATACCCTTCGCTAGACTAGAAGTCCGAAAAAGTGTACCCTCTAGCGCGGCACATCCCCAGGTACCTTTACAATGGAAGACCCCCCCGTGCCTGGAAGATGCTGTGGAGCCGTAGTGTAACCCAGCTATAGCTTGTTAGCCCAGCTGGTGGTGTCAAAAGCTCAGAGAGGTCAGGGTTCGAGTCCCAGCTACGGTAGCGCCACAGCAGGGTGGATGTCTCGATTAGTTAGCCTACTATTGAGATCCTATCGACTAGCGCTAAATACATTATTTCACCTTCACCTTCACTCCCTAAGGGAGATTCAAACCCGAGTTAAGTAAATTTGCCAAGAAACAAGGTTGGTTCATGCACATGGGTTGGCAAGGCAAGCCA
>JACTAT010000623.1:6151-32416 GCA_014526335.1 Chrysaora quinquecirrha | reverse complement strand
TCACATCAAGAAGTCTCCGAGTCATCTGCTATCTCGAACCCCGTTGAACATTCGCTGTCTCGAACCATTTTCGATTTCCCATGGAGGAAAACCTGCTCTTTATCTCGAACTTTGCCAAATTTTCTGCTGAACTGGATAAAGAGACAGGCTGAAAATATGTATAAGTTCGCCTAGCAGAGCGGGAATGGCAGCAGCTAAGTGATATGCTGCCCATGTATACAATAGATGAAGCTGTTCTCTTTCGAGATGTGCTGCATCGCCATTATCTCAATTTCACCAATAGTAGGGATGAAAGCAGATGAGCTTTGACTCCTATGTAAAAAATACCTGACTTGTTTGATGAAATTTGGGATCAGTAACCCTGCATGTTAATAGGGGTTCCTTTTCTGACTTAAAAACTATAATTTTTTATATTTATATGGGGCATCCGTTATTTCCAACATTCGCTATCTCGAACAAATTCCAGTTTCCCTTGAGAGTTCGAGATAGCGGATGTCAACTGTAAACAAACAATGTTTTGCGAGTGTCTCTTCCAGACTAGCGTACGATTTTCAAATAAAACGTTTTCCATAATCACCGTTCTTTTCGAAAATGTGTGATATGATCTTGCGTATTTGTATATTTTATTGATTTTATTGTGGCATTAATAAGCACAAGATGACAACATCGCCTTGCACAAACTAATGCTGCTTAACATAACTGTTATCGATAAGAATTTGGTGGCTCTTTGAAATCGTTGGAGTTACCAAACGAGTGGAAACGTCAGGGAACAGTGACCTGAATGACTGGTAGAAACCGGTTCTATGCCAGTGACCCAGTTCAGTCGCTTAGGCTTTTGGGGTTGTTTGCTTCAATTGCCTTGCTTGTCGCTTTCTCTCTCATGTCCACCGAATCGTTTTATAGCTGGCACCGTCCGACGCTGTCCCTGTTGGATGACTCCGAGAATTCCTAGAACTATAGTGTGTGTCAGGCTATTATTTCATTCTTTATTTGCTGTTGGTTTTACAATAATTTTACATATTTAATGCTATAGCTAATAATTACTAGATAACAGAGCTAGTTGGACATCTCATTGCTTAGAAATAGAAGCAGTTTGTATAACTTATTTATGTATTGCTGAGTTACCGTAGTTGTACACAGGCTTAAAGTAATACGTTCAATATTGCCTAAATCATAGATGTTAGACTTAATGTTGTATTTTCATTTGCTTAGGTGGAATACTTGCAGTTATCGATGCCAGAAGCAAGTCAGCTGCAACACAATACAGAGTAAATAGCTGCATAACAATGCTTAATTTAAAGCCTTTAATGATGAAACTTTCACACCAAGAAGTCTCCCGAGCACTAGAAGAAGCATTGAAATTGATTGAAAATAATGAAATCGATCAACACAGTTTGCCAGAGGTCGACCGTGTATCAATCGCAGACGTATGCACATCGAAAGGGAAACTTGAAAAATGTGTTGCATTGAATGTTTTCTCTTGCTTAGATATATCTTACAATGAATCTTTGCAAGTTCCTATTTATCCACCATCAATGGATGTTCAAGGATTAAAGGAAGATCGGACATACATTGTTGTTGGAGGCAACAGAGGGCTTGGTTTAAATACCGTTAAATGGATGGCATCTAGAGGTATCAATGAGAATTACTGAATACTGCCTACCTTGACCTATTTAATAATACAATCTCTTTCCCAATTTCAAAAGTTTTGTTGTTAGGAGAAGGTGACGGTGAAATTGAGTATTTATCTCTTTATCACCACTCGCTGGGATTCAGAAGTAAATGAATTAACGAGACTTCGACTCAGAGGTAGATGAACTAACGAGACCTAGAGCCTCGTTGTGACGCTATTTTGCCTGGGGCCTAATTAGCAGGGAGTCAGCATTTGGTTTAAGGGTTTGTATAGAAAAATCATCCCCTATCTCGAACCCCGTTATCTCGAACATTCGCTGTCTCGAACCATTTCGATTTCCCAGGGAGGAAAACCTGCTCTTTATCTCAAACTTTGCCAAATTTTCTGCTGAACTGGATAAAGAGACAGGCTGAAAATATGTATAAGTTCGCCTAGCGGAGCGGGAATGGCAGCAGCTAAGTGATATGCTGCCCATATATACAATAGATGAAGCTGTTCTCTTTCGAGATGTGCTGCATCGCCATTATCTCAATTCACCAATAGTAGCGATGAAAGCAGACGAGCCTTGCTTCTTTTATGTCAAAAATACCAGGCTTGTTTGATGAAATTTGGGATCAGTAACCCTGCATGTTAATAGGGGTTCCTTTTCTGACTTAAAAACTATAATTTTTTATATTTATATGGGGCATCTGTTACTTCGAACATTCGCTATCTCGAACAAATTCCAGTTTCCCTTGAGAGTTCGAGATAGCGGAAGTCAACTGTAAGCAGAGGTGTAGGAATTTATTGCAAGAAGCTGTTGACAAACAGTAGTATTTGAATGGTAGAAAAGTTTTTGCAACAACGTCAAGCCGTATCTTTTTCAAACGGAATTTTAAGACAATAAGATATACCGTTTTCCTCACAGGAATCTCGTTTTTGGCTTGACAGCAACAGACAATTTGTGGAACTTTTGTGCCAAATTTAAAAAGGCGGGGATCCTTATAAGAGGAGGGATTGTTGTATTAGATTAATGTATGAAATATTTAAAAAATTAAGAAGTATGTGCAATCCAAATGGAACACTTCAAGACGTCATGTTGGTCACACCATTTCCCCTTTTGTCTTTCTGTAGTACTTCTGGTATTTTATAGAGTATCAGTTCTCAAAGCGTGCTGATATTACATGTTTTTTGTGCTCGCTGAAATGCTCCTTCCCAATATTCTATTTCCTTTCCTACTTTGCAGCTGCCTGTAGTATAGCAAAATGATTTGAAAACTGAAGAATCTCCTTAAAAACATACTGTGTATTCTTTTAGGTGCTGGTACAATAATCACAATTGGAAGGTCTGAACCACCACCAGAGACACTGGCTGATTTTGAAGCGTTGAAAAATGAATTTGGCGCTGATGTTAAGACGCTCAAGGCTGACGTTGGTACAACTGAAGGGATACAGGAGCTTGAGAATTTCTTGAAGGATCTCTCTCCCCTTGCTGGTGTAGTGAATAGCGCAGCTGTTTTAGATGACAAGCTTTTCAAAGATGTCGACAGATCGAATTATCGTAAAGTTATGGCTCCTAAGATATGTGGTAGGAATAACGTTTTTGAAAGATTACAACTTTCATAATAGCTCTCATTTTCTTTCTCCCAAATCCATTCAAGAACAGCTCGCTAAGTCCTGCTGTCCTGGCCAGATCGATCTTTTCTCGAAAAACGACCGATCCAGCAAGGCGGATTAAAGATTTGACCAATGCATCAGGACCACCCTTTTTTCCTTAAATGAGATACAAGCTGGTCATCTCGCCCATCTGATAATGATCTAAGAACGTGATTGTCTCCTTTAAATTACAAAGAAATTGAATTTACTGCGCAGGCTTATCAAGAAACTTCAATGATTGCATTTCTGCATTACTGCATTTGGTGCAGAATGGAATTCTAGTTGCTTAAGCAATGCAACACACATTGCGAGCGCTAGTAAAAACTACATTGTTAGCCTCTTAGCCCAGTATCAAGATTGCTTAGAGGCTAGCAATGTAATATCAAGACGGATTCAGATAAATTCTTTCGGACGGATTCAAATAAATTCTTTCGGACGAACGGACGTAGAAGCGGCCGCCATCTTTTTCGGAATCGTCTATTGCAGTTGGTTTTGTTTCTACTGTTCTTATATTCGAAATTTGGTTTGAAATGAATTCCAAAAAGTAAGAAATCATCCACTGTTATGAAATCATCCACTGAAATGAAATCATCCACTGTTATAATTTTTTGACTATTCCTTTCTTCGGTTTTAGGAACTCTACTGCTACATAAAATGCTTGAGAAGAGTGAACAAGATGTTGACTTTTTCGTCTTGTATTCATCTATTACTTCGGTTCTCGGAAACACTGGACAAACTACGTATTCTGCTGCAAACGCATTCATGAACAGCTTTGCTGATTATCGAAAGAAAGTTCTGGGGAAAAATTGTCTTGCTATTTGCTGGGGTGCGATGGGAGGAGCTGGAATACTCGAAAGAAACACAAAAGTAGCAGCTCTTCTTGAGAAGTCTGGCTTGCATTTGCTGGACATTCCAACAGGTAATATGGTAGTTAAGTTAAGCACCCATAATACAGGCATCATAACAAAGCAATTTAGCATTTTTATAAAAGTAGTCTACTTTCAATATTAAATACACAAACATAGGAGCTGATACAACCAATTTTAATTAAAAAATCAGTGTAGAGTCCTTGCAGTGTAGAGTATATCAATGCAACTTCGGTTTGGAAGTTTTCGTTGTTTAAATTAATTTGCTCAAGAAGATGGTATACAAGTTTTTGTAGCTACTGGGTTTCTTCAAGCTTTATATCAGACCGAAGAGTCACCACGTTACGTTGACTTTGTCTACACCCAAGTTGTCTACGCGAGAAACTCTCTGATTTGACGATACTTGCCAATGAAAAATGCATAAAATTAAATATGGGTATTCGTTATAGAAAATGTTTTACATTTCCTCGCAACAACGCAAACTACTCTAGAAAAATAACTTGTCGTCGTGTTACAGATAAACGTTTAAGTCATATTATTTAAATCAAGAAAAGAGGCATTAACGAAGTCATTTTACACAGACTGTAAAAGATATCGAGCTTAAGCATCTTGCGTATGGCCCTTTTCATGTTTTCTCAGTTCAACCTGAGATCATGCATTTCGTGAAAGTTGAAGAGACGATCAGGAAATGTTGCAGCTGTTACTCCCACTCAGTGGTTTCCTAGCAGCAGATAGCAACTGGCACTAAACCTTTGTAAGTCTAGTGCAAACAACAAACACCGTACGAGTATGTCAAAGTAAAAATTGTGGAGATCAGCAAAAAGAAGTTGCATTCTAAAACAAATGGTTTATAAATTTATTTTAGGAATTTTCAGGAAAAGTTACTATACAGCAATGTTTACGATAAAACTTGTACTGAATTCTAATTTGTGGCTATTGCACGCTTATTGCGTCGCTCTTATTGTGAACGCATACAACATTTATTACCGGCATAATGCTAAACTTGGTATTTTACATTGTAGGCTTAGAATGGATGGATTCAGTTTTGACAACAATGCCAAACAAATCAAACATTTGCATTTGCGATATTGATTGGTTGGTGTTTTTGAGGAGCCTTCCTTCTAAAAAGGCAAAGAGCATCATATACGATGCTATACGAAAAGAACTGCCTGAAGTTGAGGGCCCTTCTGATGGGAAATTGCTTGAAATGGTATTAAATGCAAAATCAATAGAGAAAAAACGAGAAATAGTGCTTCAGTTCATTGTGAGATGGCTTTCTGCGTGGATTGGAGGTGCAGAAGAGGAGATCGATCTCAATGTGCCTCTTTTTACATATGGAATAGATTCTGTTGGTGCCTCTGCTTTCAAAGGTCAAATTGAAAAGGAATTGCAGATTGATTTTGAGGTAAAAGTTCATAGCTATTCATTTTAACTTTGTTTAAATAAAACATAACCGTTCGGAACTGGGAAAAATTATTGATATTAATCATTAGTGATGGTGATGATGATAATAACAATGATGATGATGATGATGCTGATGATGATGATCATGGTAATTGTGATGATGATGATGATGATTATGATTATGATGATGATGATTATGATTATGATGATGACTGTGATGATGATGATGATGATGATGGTGGTGGTGCTGATGATAATGATGATGATGATGATGATGATAATAATGATGATTATGATGATGATGATGATGATGATGATAATTATGATGATGATGATGATGATGATGATGATGATGATGATGGTGCTGCTGATGATGATGATGAGGATAATGCTGATGATGATGATGATGGTGATGATGGTGCTGATGATAATGATGATGATGATGATGATGATGATGATGATGATGATGATGATGGTGCTGCTGATGATGATGATGAGGATAATGCTGATGATGATGATGATGGTGATGATGGTGTTGATGATAATGATGATGATGATGATGATGATGATGATGATGATGGTGCTGCTGATGATGATGATGAGGATAATGCTGATGATGATGATGATGGTGATGATGGTGCTGATGATAATGATGATGATGATGACACTGATGATGATGACGATGATGATGATGATGATGATGATGATGATGATGATGATGATGATGGTGGTGATGATGATGATGATGATAATGATGATAAAGATTATGATGATAATTGTGGTTGCCGTAAGAAAGGTGATGATGATGATTATTATTATCAAATTGTCTTCGTACACTTCAGGTGTTCTATTTCATGCAACCAGAAACCACAGCTTTCAAGCTTGCTGACGACCTTGTGCAAGCTATTTGCAAAAAGTTCATCGATAACAAGAAAGATTCTAAGGGAGATGTTGAAGACGAATGTTGTGTCGAAATTGAAGAAGACCCATTAATCAAAGAAGGTATTTTATCCATAACTAATTTCACTTAAATTTCAACCTTAGCGATTTATTTCCTGTATAGCCAATGTGTGGAGGTTTCTTTTATTCAGTAGATTAATTTTGAAATTTTCGTTTTAGAAGATGATGATGATAAACTGGTTTTGCCCTCAGACTATCTTGGTGCTATATACAATCCGATGGAGGCTGTTGCTAAGTTTTTCATTGTACATCCTTCACATAGATACTCTGGCGTATTCCAGTCTCTTGGAACAGGATTCAAGTTTCAGGTAAACTTAAAAAATTCCAACACTGTCTTTTCTTCATATTGCTCTTATTAATTTGATTCTTTTTACGAGCAATCTTATGAGGTCGCTCAGGCTTGAATCTGCTTTAACATAATAAGAGCAGATGAGATTATTAAATAACATGAAAATGTCGGAGAGATGATCGTAGAATAACAACAAGAGAAAACAGCTCATTGAAAGTGAGGCATGATAATTTTTCTTGTTCTTGTGAAAATTTTACTATCTTTCATTTCAATGCAAAAACTCAGCATAATAATACCAATATGAATTGATGAAACCTTTAACTTTTTTCCCTTTGAAGAAACTGTTCTCGCTCTATGCTTTTGGTTCCCCGGATCCTGGTTATTTGGGAGAAGACATAGGCTCAGCTTCCAGACTGGCAAAAGCCTGTGTTGAAATGCTCAGAGAAATTCAACCACGGGGACCATATTTCCTTGGAGGTTATTCATTTGGAGGTCTTGTTTCACTTGAAATGGCCACTATACTTGAGGGTCTTGGAGAAAAAGTTGCCTTAGTTGTTATGGTAGATACAGTAAGATGGCTACCACCCGCAAGAAACAACTCTCATCTACTTCTTGATATGTTTGAGACTAAATTTGCTGCTGAAGAACAGATCGAGGTACGTATTTTTATTTCCCACTTACTACTCTTAATATCTGGGCACCAACCACGCAATTTTCAGTCAAGTCAAGCAAACTATGGTACCTTATAGAGCTTTTCTTGCTTTGCAAGATGGCTTATTAACAATATATAACTTCACTTCGTACCCAGGGGGGTACTCATTAACATTCAATACGGGGGGTCCATGCCAATATTTGGGATACAAAATCTTAAGCTTATTCAATATTTTGGGTCTGTGAATTATAACATGGACAAAATTCAATATTTGGGGATCATAAATCTGAAGGAAGAATCCTGCGATTAGGTTCGATTCATTACAATGACCCATCCAACTGCCAAGAGCTTAGGCCTTATTAGTCCTAAGAAACAATTGGTCCTTATCTATTGAATATACTTAGAAAGTCATGATAACTGATATTTATTTTTGCAACGACAATCAAAGCATTTCTCATCTTACATCTTTCTTGCTTACCTTCTTTTTGTAGGAGCAAACGAAGATTTTCTTTAGAAAGATAGCAACAAACCAACTGAAGATGAAAATCGAAGAATATCAAGATCTTGCAAGCAAAAAGTCTTTCAAAGAAATAGCTGAAATTTTGATTGAAAAAGCAAAAGATTTGTCTGTGGAAATACCTGATATTTATAAGATTTTGCAATCGACGATAGAAGACCAACATATGGCATCAAGATGCCACAATGAGTGGATTCCACCAATGGTAAAGTTTTTATAATCATTATCTTATGGCAATAAATACTAATTTTCATCTAATTCAAATAATAACTTAATAACAACACCCTGCCCTATGTTATAATAACCTACCTTAATAGTACTCTAGTAATGGGTTCCCTTTCTGGTTGGTGCATTTTGAGCCGCACCTGGGTAGCTATAAGTTCTGCCTTAGTTTCTTTCAGTCTGCTACTGACGCTCATACTCGGACGAAATGTCAGACGAAAAGGCTTTTTTCAAGTACGCTCGAATATGTTTGCGCTGGTTATTGCAATTTTGAAGCTTTGTGCTACTCAAAAATTATCCAAATAATACCTTTTATTGGGGGAATGCAACGCCTTGATAGTCCTAAAAGTGCTAAATTTCAGGGGGGCGATCCCCGATGTATCACAATAAAATGTTTTAGGGGTCACGCTCGCAGATCGCCGAGTATAAGTGACCACGACAGCTTATATCTAGGCAGAAAGCCTGCTTATTCAAGCTTCAGAACAAAAATCTAAACATAACGAAAGATATATAAAAAGATATACAAGAACAACATTTTTTTTCGGTTTTTGCAGAAGTTTTAAGCAGTTTTACGGTTCCCAGATCCCTCAGACAGCCTCTCACTAATCGACGACGAAAATCGTTTAAATCACGTGGAGCGTTTGTTTTACCATCCAAATAGACTTATTAGCTACATGAGTCGTAGCTATCGCTATTGAATTGAATTGCTAGACGCGCAAACAAATTAATTTCTGACTGAAGCGAACAACAACAACTTCAATTCAATTCAATGTGAGCAAAAGTTAGGGACTTGGGAAGCAAGTCTACTACCCAAGCAGATATTCTCTTTTTCTAAAGTAGGAAGGAATTAAAATGCAGCTTTTGCTGGTCAATGCATCGAAAAATCCAAACATCGTAAGATGCTGGATGCAATGATAAACCCCTTCCTACTTAATGAAACCGGTTTAGTATTCCTAAAGTCACATGCGGAGATAAATAAAACGCACTCTTTTTTACAGAATTTATACGCTGGAAATGTGATTTACATTGAAGCAGAAGATGACAAATTCTGCAGAAGAATTACTGGCGTTGGAAGTTCAGTTGATTCTTGGTTATCCTTACTTATCGGCAAGAGTGTTGTTATAACATGTGCTGGTGACCATTATTCAATGATGGAACCCAGTCGATCTCCAGACATCGGCAAAATCATTGCAGTTGCTGCGGGCATACGTTTCAGGAGTCTTTTCCCATTGGCTGGCAGATCTCAACTGAATGCCAGTCAGAAAGCAGCAGTGTCATTCTTCAAGAACACTGGAATGAGGCTGTGCATGATCAGGAAAATAGGTAACATTTAATTCGCTTTAGATTAGATTCAAAAGTTCAATTATTCTTAATGAGATTGGGGGAGCGGGTGGGTAACGGTGGGCAGAGTCAGGAAAAAGTTACGGTCACACGGTCATTGACCGGAGGAAGGCCCATTAGAACAATAGAAAATATTTTGCCACACCCAAAACACGCCTACTTGTCATTGTTAAGTGAGGAAGGTTCCAGCTAGGGGTATTTTTGTCTGGAGGAAGGTTGAACACTTTTCTGGACTCTGACGGTGGGTAGAGCTATCTTCAAGCTTTGGAATAATGCATAGGCCCCATTACTAATTTTAGTGATATGAGATATTTCCAGTAAAAATCAAAGGGATCCTAATCGGGGCTCAATGTTACATTAATAATAGCTATTGTTATAAATCACATTTTGTTTTTACGTTTGCTAACCCATCAAAAGTCATTGCTAATGCTAATGCAAGGAGAAGGGATTTTATTAAGAATTGCATTAAACAGATATAGGACGTAGCAACTTCGTAATAAAAGAAGAGCCGATCAGATCGTCATCAGCGATTTTTATATTCTCGTAGCTGGAAAGAAAATCACATGTTTCGGAAAGTTGAAAGTCAGCAAAAGCGAGAAGAAATTGAAATTCAAGCCAGAATCCAAATCTGGAATGAAATGCAAAATTCATCTAAAAGGTATTAAGCAATTCGACTTTTATCTAATTGCATTTGATTTGTGACCCAACTCGTTATTAGTCTATTACGTACTCCTGGTAATGGTAAGCCTAAATTTCATCCATAAGTCGGAGACCGGTTTTAGCAAGTATTATTTCGCATTGAAGCTACATAGGCTAATTACAATATATTTTTTCTTTCTAAAAAAAGAAGGTTTTGATAAAGTGAAATGTAACGGTGACGTCATTAGCCAATTTGTTGACATCATCAATATCCAACTTGCCATACATCAAGCCCTTTTTCAGAGCTAATAAGCAATTATCTTTCTTACGAGAAATCTATGCGACAAAGTATTGTAATTATGCTGTATCCTGAAGGCTGATTTGCTGTTTAAGACACATTGCCAGTTTGGCTTCACCTTCTGGTTGATGCATTTCCATCCGCATCTGGGTATATATGGAATATTATTCCGCCACCATCAAATGTATCGGTCTGTTTGAACGTTAACTCTGAGGAGTTTCAGACTAAGAACTTTCCGCTGTTTCTCGCAATTTCTTCCTTTGGTTTTCCTCACATTTCCACATTCTTTTGCAGACATTATGAACATATTGGAGGTGCATTCATTTTCAGTAAAGCATAAAACTGACAAGAAGAAATCTAATGATTGCCAGCTTTACGCTGGACTCGCTTTCTTTACAAAGAGAAATCAGCAATATACCATCGTTTGCTTCAACAGACAAGATTATTTCAGATTCTGTAGCCTCGTGCAAGGAATTTACGCGATTGCACTTCCATACTGAACAAAATAAAACTGCTCTTTCTTAAAAGGAGACCTACTAATTTTTTATATGAAATTTGACTTACAATGATTACTATCCATATTCTCTACATTAACCATACTTGCCCTCAGTTTTTTATAGCTATGTAGTTAAATATTTTTCAATTTCATAATTTTTATGTAGACATTTTTTTACTGCTATTAAGAAATCTTTTTGATGTTTTACAAGGCACTAATTTTTTTTAAAAGGATTAATTCTATATTTGCTTCTAAGCACGAGCACGTTTATTTCCCTTAATTTTCATGCTCTTATGTGCCTAATTGCTGGGGGGTTGGCATAGGCGTGGTGTTGGAATAAACGGGGGGTCGGAATTTGGTTAACAAACTTTGTCAGAAAATTGCTGAAACTCAGTGTGACGTGCCCTATAGTACTTGTAGGCAAAGACAATCCACAGTTCTAACCTATAAATAGAGCAAACACGTGGAATTTCACACCAACAAAATCACAGTAATTGCCCTTATTTCTATTACTTACAGATTTGGCTGTTCTTTGTGTTGACTAAAAACAAATACTGTGTCAAAAATTTTGTTTGTTCCTAGCATTAGAAATAGTCATTTTATTATTCACGAAGTAAAGCATAAGGGCCTTTGCACACTAGAGTACTTTTCCAAATTTTAGTAAGGATTAACAAATTAACACCTTTTTTCCTAGTGTGCAAGGACTTTTTTGCATTTTCTACTATCCATAAATTCTAGTAAGGATGAAACAGGCCGACTAATTAAATATGGGCAGCTCCCGAGCTGCCCTTATTTCTGCCAAATGTCATCACGGATTAATTTCTTGACCTGAAGCGACATTTTCTTGCTTTTTTCATTCGTTCTCGAAACAAGATGTCGAATGAAGAGTTTTTCATGCTTTTTTATGATTGTTTTTTATTTGCTGGAGCAAAGCGGCCAGGCAGAATGCAAAGAATGATGTTGGTATCATCTGAATATGTTAGACTATCACTTTTACAAATGCAACAAGCGGCATGAAGGTTCTTTATTTAACAATATTCTGAAGAGCTAAAGTCGGAGAACTCAGATTCTTAAATTTACATGTCATTCACTAAATGTCGAAAATAGGCAATTTCAAAATAAATATAATTCAAGTTGATGGTGCATTGAGGGTGAAAGAAAGAAAGAATTCTTCTCAGACGTTACGGTGAACCCTATCGAATCTGTCATAAGAAGTCGAAATGATTGATAGAGACTATTTCAGGGCATCAGGAATTTATGGTCGGAACTCAATAATTAGTAAATGCACCCCACTGTTTGGTAGAATTTTGGCAGAATTTTAGGTCTAGTGTGCAAAGGGCCAAAGTGATGTCAGCATGATTCTCATTCTTTCAAACATGAGTACCAAATTTCATGCTCAGCAATTAAATTTTCACTTTGCACGTAGGTAACTTAAAATGTATAATCTAGCTATTTCGTTTTTTAATAGTTTTTTGTATTTATTGCTTGTAATCAGAATTTTTTGCATTTTGAATTTTGATTATCAGATAATGCCAACATGTTGTTTTGCCATTCTGTTTATCTTGGAAAGCGACAGGATCATCACCTGTAATGTTTATTCACGGTACGTTGGGGTATGTGCTATGTGCAGTACGGTTTAGGCTACGATGATGCCTGTAGTGGGATACCATGAATGCTGAGGGGAGGCATCTCTGCGTACGGTGGAGGATGTGCAGTACGTTTTGTCACATCATTGTTGCCGTGAGGGCAGAGATGGCACCAGACAATAAATGTTGGGGGGTTAAAAGTTCTCAAGTGCCGACAGGGGTAGTCTTGCAATTTAGTAATTTTTTGCCAATGCATCACCCTGTAAAACTCCCTTACCGCAGCCCTGTGCCGCATGCTCTGTGGAAATAAACAGCCGTTTCCAAAGTACAGAGCTACTTTAACTATAAGAAAGTTGTTTGCAAAATGCCAAAATGGCATGTTGGTTGTCCGAAAGAAAGTGCCGACAATTCATCAAAATATCTGAAAATTTAAGTGCCGGCTGGGGGGGCTAGCTGAAAACCCTGAGGAGGCTCCTGCCCCCCACCGTGCCCCCTGGGAGCGCCACGGCGGATACGGCAGATATTCAGTATGTTGAGAGATACGGTGGTCGTACGATGGGGTGAAATAAAATATTATCAACTGAATCATCGTTAATTAAACATTGGTGTTAAATATTGTCTGTTTTTACAACAGTCGTTGCGGGAACCATTATATTACTCGTCCTCCTTTACATCATAGACGTTCCTTATTCCGTCATTCCATTCCTGTTCAAGTGAATTCCTAATTCCGATTCCTCGTTTCGGTATCTAATATCAAGAAGAGGCTTCACTATCGTCATAGTAACAAGCTACAATTGCTGCTGGAAGCGGAGAGTGATGAATACGACGGAGTTGAATTCGAAGTTTTCGCGAAACATTATTTTCCAGCTTATCAGAAAATTTTGATGCGTCTTAAGTCTTGTAAAAGCATCTAAATCAGTCCTACGTAAGTAATTTGAAAATTTCAGCCTCTGTCATCAAAGACGGAGGAGATAAGGATAAGGCCAGCAGGCAGCCTAAAAATTTTCGATTAGGCCACTCTTTGTTTACTCGGGGTGTCAGAGAAAGACAAAGCTGTCATGGCACCTAAAAAGAAGAAAGCCGGTAAAAAGGGGGCGAGGCGGACTGAAGAAGACCGGATACTTTATATGGAGCAAAAGATGCTAGCTGAGGAAGAAATGAAACGAAAAAAGGAAGATATGCTGACTCAATTTTTAAAAGATAAACTTGCAAAAGAAGAAAAGAGCTCCAAGTTTAACTTAAACAAACTGCAACATCAATGGAGAGTGATTATGAGAGAATGTAAGTATGGATATTGTTATATGTTTTTTCAATTTTTATTCACAGGCTTATGTATGGTAATTCAAACTGGTATACATTACATTATAAAAATGCGTAGATTGTTTCGTAAAACATGAAGACTTTGACAGCAGTTCCCCATTATATGAAGACTTTGATAGCAAGAAGTGAAATTTATGAAAATTTTACCCCATTCAATCTGAGCTCAAAATTGAAAATTAAACGAGACTTACCTGTAAGTTGAAGTTTGATTGCAATTCTATGAACCATCAGCCAGGAGTGGAGGAGTAGTACGAGACTGTACCGCGCAGGCGCAATCCAGCATTTAGAGTATGGGTATTTGCTCCATGCGGAGTGGAGTGGAGGAGAGCAGGGATTGGGGGCATACATATTTTGTGGCGGGCGTACTACTCCTCCACTCCTGGCTGATGGTTCATAGAATTGCAATCAAACTTCAACTTACAGGTAAGTCTCGTTTAATTTTCAATTCTATTTCACCATCAGCCTACGTCATTACGTAGCAGTACGAGATTTTAGAGCAAGTATGGAGCAAATAGCAACTTGCAACGAAAAATAACAGTAACATATATTGATAAGCATAGATCAACGAAACAATTAGGTATCACAATATCAAAAAAACAAAAGCAAAGCTTGTAGAAATGTTACCTTATTCTTAATCTAGATGAACAGAATTCAAGATAGAGTCACCATAATTAAAGTCATTTGGTTTTGCAAAATTATAATAACGCTGAAAAGTTTCTTCCTTGGACCAACCAGTAGCAGCCATAATATCTCTTATATTAAAATTTTTTGAAGCCAAATGTGAAGCAGAAGTTCCTCGTGTACTATGACTTTTATATTTTGATATGTCAATTCCAGTCAGAGCCATAAAGTTTTTTACCCAGTGCGATATGGTATCACAAGAGATCGGCCTGTGAGGTTTAATAAAGCTTATTAACAACTGTTTGCTCGAATCACTTCGCAGACCCTTAGTCATGTCTAAATATTTATTCAAATGTGCAACAATACATAAATTGCTGTCACTTGGGTAAGATACAAACTCTAAAGGCTTTTGATGCGAATTTATCCGTGTATGTTTCAATTTGTCAGAAATAACAAATGTTATTTTATCTGGACAGCTTGTCATGTTATTAATAGAGAGTTTGCTTAAAGTCTGGCACCTCTGCCCACTTAACAATGCTAACTTTTAAAGTAAAGATCTTTTAAAGATCTTTTAAAGTAAGCTCAGATAGAGGTGATTTTCTGAGAAATGTGAATACTGTGCTAATACTCCAGGTTGTGGTATACTTGGGAAAGGATGGGCGAAGCTCAAATACTCCTTTCATGAATCTTTTAACAATTGGTAATTGTCCAAAAGAGACATTGGTATTGTCTAAGCATAGTAAAGATGATAACATACTTCTTGCAGTGTTTATTGAACTATATGATAAGCCTGAATCAAATAATTGAGAGAGAAATTTTAAGGCAAAAGGCAATGATGTGGAGATAAAATCACATTGATGTTGATGACAGAATTCAAACCATTTTCTAGCAAGGCTTTGGTACTGTGATGTTGTGCCATCCCGCCAAGAGCCTAAAATGATTTTAATTGCACTATCAGACAAACCTTTCAATAGTAACTTTTCCCGGATACAAGACAGATAGCCAAGGTTAGATTTTTCGTTAAGGGATGTTTCAGGTCTGGCTGTGATGGCATTGTCAGCATTCGAGAAGACGGTCGCAGAAGAACTGGTGCTTGTTCCAGCAAAGCTTTCAGCATAGGGTACCAGGTTTGTGTTGGCCAATCTGGTACTACTACTATTCCCCGAGCTTGGTCTTGGATTATTTTCAAGTACTTTTAGTATGCAGCTGAATGGAGGAAAACAATAGAAGTTTATGTCATTCCATGGTATTGTAAATGCATCAATATGCATTGCAAAAGGATCTTGTCTATATGACACATAATCTGGAAATTGCTTATTTAGTCGAGAGGCAAAAGATCAATTGTAGGAAAAACGAAAATTCAGACAAAGCATCGGAAAGGTAGACTGGATTCAGCATCCACTCAGTATCAATATTTTTGCATCTAGATTCAAAATCTGCAGTAATGTTAAGATGGCCCGGAATATGTGCAGCAGTTAACCACACATTATTTTTCTCACAAAAAGCCCAGATTTTACAAGCAATACTATTACATGGATCACTGTGACATGTACCCATGTTATTTATGACACCAACTGCTGTTGTGTTATCTATAAGAATTTTGACATGTTGATTGGCAATTGATTTTGAGAAACATTTTAATGCAAAATATGCAGCAAGAAGCTCCAAATAATTTATGTGAAAACAAGCTTCATTGGGGGTCCATTGGCCACCTGTTGAGGAGCCCCCTTTCACAGCCCCCCAACCAGAAAGGGATGCATCAGAGTTAATGACAACATTGACAGGTGGTATCTCAATATCATTAAACGAAATGGGTAAATTATGAAGCCACCAATAGAGTTGATCTTTAGCTTCATCAGATAGGGTCATTTTTGCATCAAAATTTCCTTTTGCACATTTCAAGGATACAATTTTGTCATTTTCAATAGCTCTATAATGGCTTTTGCCATATTTCACAGCAGGGAAGCTCGAGACTAAACAACCAATTATTTGTGCAACCTGACGAATAGAAGGCCTACGCATGCCAAGTATATTGTTAATGCAATTAATAATTTTTGTGATCTTGTCAGCCTTAAGTGTTATTTTTAAAGTCTCAGAATTCAGGTTGAATCCAAGAAAAACTGTTGTTTTCTGTGGGATAAAAGCAGATTTATCAGGATGGACAACAAATCCAAGCTGGTCAAAAATTTTGATTGTTTCCATAACATTCATACAACACTCTGTGTAGGATGTGGATATCAGTAGGAGATCATCTAAATATGCACATATTGTGTAGCCTCTTTTCCTCAAATAACATAAAATTGGTTTCAATAATTTTGTAAATTTTCTGGGACAAGAAGATAATCCGTTAGGATATGCTCTATATTTGTACAGTTTGTTATTGTACTGAAATTTGAGATATTTCTGGGAAGTTTCATCGATCTTAACAGTGTAATAGGCATCCTTGAGATCAATAGATGCCATCCAACAACCTTTTGTTACCAAACTCATAGCAGTGTCTATGGAGTCCATTTTAAAATGGGTATATGTAACATATTCATTCAATAATTTCAAATTCAATATTAGACGAACTTGACCATCCTTTTTTGGTACTGAAAAAATTGGAGATAAAAATTCCCCAGATTCATGGCTAGTTTCAATGATAACTTTCCTGCTCACAAGGCTTGCAATTTCTTGGCATATCTGGGTATGATTGTCTGGTGGAACATAATTTTTAGGGTGCAGAAAACTTTTAGGAGGTGAGCAAATAAATTCTATTTGATCACCTTCAACCGTCTGCAAAATATTTTGATCTGAAGTTAATGTCTTCCACTGCTGTAGAAAATTACATAACTGGCCACCAGTAAAAACTGAGACTTTGTATGCTAAGTAAGGCTTCAGAGAGTAGTTTACAAGATCAATAAAGTGGCTCACCTGTGTATCTATTGTTGTCCAGGTTTTGAAAAGCGTTTGACATTGTGCTGTCTGGAGGGACGATTGTGTTGATAATACCTGGCTGGGTATCTGTTTTGGGGAGGCAGACCCCTCCCCCGATTGGATAAAAAAGGCTTCTTGTTCTGATATTGAGGATATGGAGAAAACCGTGTTGATGTGTTGGTTTGCTCATGGGCCATAATCTTGCCCTCTAATTTAGAATTGGAGAGAGTTTTTGACAAGTCATTGCCAAATAAATACTTTTCTGGTTTGTTTGTGCGCAGACAAAAATTATTTAAGTCATTGCTCAAAAGAGGTCTCAAGGAATCTCGTCGTTTATAAGAGAGCTCAAGGTTTACATGACCTAACAAAGCTATTGAATCAAACAACCTTGTGGCTATAGCTTTGCAGTCAGGGGTGGTCTTGTTTGTCCTTGCGTTTAAAAGGTCTTCGATTGTAAGTGTCAATGCACTAGAAACTTTAACAGTTGCATCCTGCAAAATGGAGAGCCTTATGTCTCTCTGTTTGTGAAAACTTTTAATTTTCCCCCAGATTTGTTCATTAATCTTTGGGACAAAGAGATTAGCACAATTTTCAGGGGTTGGGTATTTTTCTAGAATCTCTTTTCGCTTCTTGACACCCAAATCAGTTGTAAACTTTTCATTCACAATTTTGGCTACTTTGTCAGAGACAGGTGGCCCGGTGATATCTGACGAACGAAGGGACAAGTCAACAGCTTCTAAAAAGCTGGCATTATCCTCATCCATATCAACGTCAGATGTATCAGCGTAATCATCCCCACCAAAAACACTTATAGCATCATCTTCACTGGATTTAGGGTGTCCTGCTAGTATTACACTATCCTCATTAGATTGACTGGTGGCTTCATCTGAGGCCAGAGCAGTAGCTTCCTCTGAAGCTGGGTGTTGTGCTTCCTCTGAAGCTGGCGTATATGCTTCTTGTGAAGCGTGGTGTGGTTGTTCTAACAACCTTATGGCATGTATAGCATGGACATTTTTGTCTTTCTTTATTTCGGTCAGTAACTGATTGGTTTCGGCCATGCTTTTCTGCATGGCCGAAAGTATGTGAAGCATGGACAAATCTTCATCAGGCCTATCGCCAGAGGCAATTCAGTTCAGTTCAGTTCAGTTCATTTAATTTTAAAATTCCACATCATACAGTACAAATTAAGATTAAAGATAATATAGCTAATTACAAATACAAGTGGTTATATAAATTAGAAAGTTGCTAAATTAAAGGAGATATTGTATGAGGGGAATTTCTTAAAGGAGGAACTCTCTCAATAGCTAAACTAATCGAGGAGAGAGCACCCCCTGTTGATAAAAACCTATTTCAATTGATTTGTAACAGATGGAAATTTGATAGTGAATTGTGTAAATCAGATTTTAGTTCACTTGATAATTTGTAGATAAAAGGTGTAATTTAAGTTTGGAGCGAAAATTCATGCTTGAGGGAGATAGCTTGATTAAATAGGGATATCATTCCAGGCCTTTGCACCTGCATATCTGATGGATCTTAATCCATACAAAAGGTATTTTCTTGAGTCATGAAAATATCACCTTTAGAAGCCTGCCGTGTATTATACTGATGAACAGAAGACAAAGTTTCGAAAGAATTGTGAAAACAGACGGGAGAAATCTTGTTCACAGATTCGTAAACAAAAATGAGTAGCTTTAAATAAAACAAATCATATAATTTAAGAATATTGAAATCAGCGAATATTGGTGTGGATGGAGAAGTAAAAGACTTGAATGCAATAGCTCTAAGAACTTTCTTTTGTAGAAGATATATTGGTCTGGTATGTACTTCATAAGTAAGACCCCAAACAACAATACCATATTGAAGAAATGAAGAGAACAAAGAATTATAAAGAGATATTAGAATACTAGCTGGTAGAAGATGTCTTATTTTAAAGAACACACCACATGTTCTTGAAAGCTTCTTGGATAGTTCACACAGATGGTACTTCCAGCTAAGATGTTCATCTAATAGCAAGCCAAGAAACTTGACATGTTTAGCTTGTCTGATATGTTGATTTCCAATTTTAATATTTAGACTTTCACTCAAAGAATTTTGCACAGAATGAAAAACAACAAAGTTTGTTTTTCCAACATTAATAGCAAGTTTGTTAGCATCCAGCCACTTTTTGACATGTCTAAGTTCCTTATTGACAACTTTTTGAAGATG
This sequence comes from Chrysaora quinquecirrha, assembly GCA_014526335.1. Classification (NCBI taxonomy): domain Eukaryota; kingdom Metazoa; phylum Cnidaria; class Scyphozoa; order Semaeostomeae; family Pelagiidae; genus Chrysaora; species Chrysaora quinquecirrha. Next base: position 12,817 of record JACTAT010000623.1, on the reverse strand, counting down.
ATCTAAAGTATCTGATTCAAAGTAAATGTTTGTATCATCAGCAAAAGATAGAAAGAAAGTTTTGAAGAGGAGTTAGGAAGATCATTTATGTAAATTAAAAACAGAAGTGGGCCAAGAACAGACCCTTGTGGTACACCACATTTAATATTCAGAAGATCCGACTTACAACCATTTACTGATACATACTGACTTCTGTTACTGAGGTAGGAACTAAACCATGCCAAAGCTGTACCTCGAATGCCATAATGTTCAAGTTTGTCAAGTAGAATTTTATGATTAACAGTATCAAAAGCTTTTTGCAAATCAAGGAAAATTCCACATCCAAATTTTTTGTTATCTAAACTGTTTTTTATTGATTCAGTTAAACTAATTAAAGCATGATTTACTGAGTGATTAGCTCGAAAACCGAATTGGAGTTCATACAGAATTTTATGTTCTTCCAAAAAATTGTATAATCGTTTATGCATCATTTTCTCTGTAATTTTACTGAATACAGAAAGCAGAGATATTGGTCTATAATTTGAAGCAAACAAAGGGCTACCCTTTTTGTACAATGGAATAACTCTAGCTTGTTGCATTTTTACAGGAAAGATACCAGACTGAAAAGACTCATTAATGATATCAGATAGAGGTGAAGAAATACAAACAGAAAGAATTTTTAATAGTTTAATGGGGATACTATTTGGACCGGTCGACTTACCAACTTTTAAGAGATTTATTATATCTGAAATTTCATATGGAGCTGTAGGAGAAATGAAAAACGTACTAGGATTACTCATATCAAGATAATTTAGGGGACTTGGGGATCTGGGTATATTTTTGTGACATCATCAGCTACATTGACAAAAACTTATTAAATGTATTAGCCATAGTTGTAGAATCAGTCGTTGGATTACCATTTGAATCCTTCAGCTTGCTGATAAGATTTGTACTAGATTTTTTAATGCTAATAATTGACTTTATTCCCGACCATAAAAGTTTCATGTTGTTACCATTAGAAGTAAAATAATTCTGAAAATAAGATTTCTTGCTCTCTTTAAGTTCACAAGCAACTCGGTTTCTAAATTTTTTATATGCAAGATTTACTACTGGATCAGGCTTCTTTTTGAGATTTTTTAGTAATTTATCTCTTAATTTTATCATTTTTCTAATCTTGCTATTTATCCATGGTTTATTTTGCAATTTAATATCCTTTTTTGTAAGCTTCTTCAATGGAGCATGCTTTTCAACAAAGGTTCATCCGCTTCCATTTCGAATGAAATATCCCCGAAAAAGAAAAAATTTGGTGTATACTTATCTTATTCAGAAATTATCGTCAATGATGAGATGAAACAGCGACGTGATTCGAACGGATTTCTTCACCATGGAGCAAAAATAATTTAGCGTTGCAAGGAAAAACGTGTGCCAGATTGCAGCCATGTGCAACACAACTGGATTGCGCCTGCGCGGTACAGTCTCGTACTGCTACGTAATGACGTAGGCTGATGGTGAAATAGAATCGTAAACTTTGAACACTCGTAAAATCAATCATGTAAGTGCTGAGATAGTAAAACTTCCATCCAGAGTAAATTTTTGGTGCTTTTTTTCAATTTTTTCGCATAGAAAACTTGATATCTTGTGATTTTGCAAAATTCCAATCCTGTTTGCTGTTTTCCAAAATTTTTTCTGTTTACCTTTTTTTGGACACCTTTTGCTGAGAAGCAAATGTTTCAATACAGAGTGCTAATGCTGATTTACTTGAAATTTCAAATTTAGAGTTTTCAGAGGACAAAATTTGACTAGAATGCAGTTTAGCATGTCCAGCTAAAAGTAAAGTTTGTTATAAAAAAGGTGACATTGCATGTTTATTCAAAGTCTACTGTTTTCTTAAGTTATGCTTTAATTTTCATATAAAATATGAAAATTAGGCAACTTCAAGTGCATCTGTTCTAATAAAACAACAAAACTTACAGTATAAACATTTTAGTCTTTTGTTTAAAATGAGTGAAACCCATTGAATCATACCATACTTTAAAATTTTATTGCATTTTTGTACACAACTCACCTTTAAATCTTAAACTCATGAAAAAGAAAATACTCATTGTGACTTTATATTTTACTTTATATTTTATCCGAAACATGTCTTTTAAACTAAAATCTGTTGTCGTTTTTTTGAAACTAATCTCAAGACTTTATATTTGCTTTTTTCCTAGTAACCAAGAATAATTATTATTCAAATTTGACTTTCAGCAAAAGCCCAAGAGCTGAGAAAGGATATTGAAATACTCAGTCAGACATTTGAGCGAATTGTTGACAGGAAAGATGCTATTCTCAAATCTTTGGTAAAAGATTCTTCTGAAGCAGAAGAACAATATAATGTTGCATTGCGTAGTCATATACAAAATATCAATAAACTTATTGGTAAGTTGGTTATTTTGTCATTGCCACCTTTTATAGTTACTGTAATAATGTATTTTGAATAACAGAGACTTCCAGAATATTAAGGCAATATCATTGCTTTTATTTGAAAGTCCCATTTCAATAGCTCAGAAAGTCTCAGTATCTCTTTGAAAATATGTTGTGAATCTCTGGAGAACAGAGTGGCTTTGTATCCAAGTCCAAAGTTGAGTTTTCAAAGAAAAAGCACCTACCATTCAAAAAGAGAGGGAGAGAGCTGTGAACTTTCTGACACTTGTGGAAACCGTTTTCTTCCATGATGTCATGGTAGTTAATTCATTATGTCTAACGAGGCTAGACATATGTATTAGGCATAGAAAAGGTTACGGAGTTGATTAGCATGAAGGAGAATCTAAGTGATATACAGTAAAGTGATATACTATTATTTATAAGTTGTTCTTGTGGTAGCAGAGAGTAGCTGATTTCAAGCAGAGATAATTGGTGATTCAAAAAAAAGAAGAACAAAAGAGTAAAAAAGTGCAGAACTATGGGTAGAAATAGCAGACTTGGCAAAAGGAAAGCAAGGGCTTGCAGCCAAGTTATGTTAATGTGGATTAGAAGTAGGTTAGGGTCTCCAACAACATTCTTTGCTGACAATGACGGAGTATTCGCCAAAGAAGAATACAATGACGTATGGCAACCCAAATGTTGAAATCTTAAACACTGCTGCTTTTAGTCGCTAGCAGAATCGGTTGTATCAAATATTTTGGAAGGAACCCTGAAACACCTTTAGACTGAACCCTGAAACACCGTTACACATCTATGGGAAATTAATGTCGAAACGCTCCACAGATGGTGTATGGTTATAGTCCTTACTAAGTTGTGTTTAATTCAAATCTCAATTTGCCATCAGTTTTGATCAATCAGCTTCCAGCCCTAGAGAGGATGACAATATGTGAACAATTTGCAAGGCATCTGAACATATCATATGCTAGAAGGCAAGCCTTTGTCTGCGCCGAGACTTCAGTCTGAATTCGGAAAGCCCTGAGACATCAAAGTTGAACAACTGGAGGACAGTTCCAGACAGGGGGGAAATTTACCACAAGCGGGAGGATCAAAAGTGGACAGGCCCTGGCAAGATCATAGAACAAGACGGAAAGTGAGGTTTAAAAGACTCCTTAATGTGTATGTTATAGCAAAGTTGCTAAAAACAAATTTGAAAAGCAGCAAGACGATTCTCAGCAAGTGGCATCAGAGTCTAATTTAAATGATGAAGCAGCCAATTCAGACTGAAGAGATCAATCTGTCGCATTCTCTTTACGTACATCGAAATGAACAATGCACAAATTCACACTTAGATAATTAAGATTTAGAAAGGGTTGGTTATTGGGAAGAGCAAGGCCAATGCCAAGCCACCGAGCAGTAAGAGAAAATGGAATTTTATTACCGAGACCAATCAGGCTCTCGTGTATAAACTAAAAAATTCTGATATTTGGAGAAAGAGCACAATGGTAAGCAGAGATGACAAGGCGACTGGCAAGAATAGTGCATACGCGAACATTCAAGATAAAAGAAAAACAAAGAGAAACAAAGACAAAGAGAAACTTCTTTGTTCCCTTTGACAGAGAAGTCAAAGAATGAAAGCCATTTGATCCAGAACTTGAAAAGGAGAAGTCTAACATGGCAATTTCTTATGCTCAGTCAGATCATACAAGTCAAGTAGAGAACGCCAATATAGATAACAGCCAATATCTGCTTAATTGCAGAACTGGTAGTCGTTTAAGGCGTATGAAGAATTTGAAGATGAAGGGCAACGCACCATGAGTACCCGTGTGTTCATGACTGAGAAAGTTGTTGATGGAAAGAAAGTAATGAAGGCGAGACTAGTTGCGCATGGATTTGAAGAGATCAATGAACAAAAAGCAGATTCTCCAACAGCAAATAAATATTCGCTGGGAATTGTTTTGCCTTAACATCAACAAAGACATGAGAAGGTATCTCGAACAATCGACATTAAAGCTGTATTTTTACAGCGACAAATATCCAAAGAACAATTTTCTGGGACCACCAAAAGAAGCAGGAGTTAATGGAAAGATCTGGACACTAAAGAAATTTTTTCGCATCAAGTGAGTGGTATTTCAGTGTGCGAAAGAGCTCCTTTGTCACGAGTGTATGCGGTCATATACTGATTCAGGTCTATTCTTCTTTTAAGTCTTTTTTGATGCATAATGATGATTTTGTCTGGACGGGAATTTAATTCTTCATTAGTAAAGTCTCAGACAGAGTAAAATCAACATTTCTCTGTGGAAATGAAGCCGATAATTCATTTCGATAAATTGTTTTAAACGTCAAAGGCTGGCATGATGGTATTATTCTTACATCAGCAAAACGATCGCGTCGCATTACCCTGATTCAAGAAGCTGAGATTCGCAGTTCTAGAGCACGAGATGGTGTCAATGAAACTGAATTATCCATGTAGTGAGAACTAACAGGACAGCTAAATTGGTTAGCCATTAACACAAGACCAGACTTGCATTTTGATGTCCTGGAAATGAGCATGATGATGAAGAGTATCAATTCAACCAAACTAATTGATAGGGAAAAATTACGAGTAGATGTTGCCAGTATCAAACAAATGATGGACATAAGTGAAGGTTCATCTGTACAGTGGGTCAAAGCAGAGCACCAGCTAGCGGACAGCCTTACTAAGAGAGACTCAAATTGTGCACAAACTGATTCAAGTTTTTAAAGATTGTTACCTAAGTGTTGAATTTTAACTTCAAAGACAAGAAACCTTTATGTTCCATTTTAATGGTCATATTATTTGCTTTTTATACAATTTGCATTTTATTTTTGTTAAAGCTGTACGCGTAGTTGTTTTCTTAAATTCCATTGCATCAACTAAAGAAAAGAGTGGAAGTTGTGAACTATCTGACACTTATCTAACTCTTTCCGTCATGGATTTGGCTTGGTTTGATTATTATGAACGAGATATACAGTGAAGCAAAAGACTGTTGTTTATGGATATCTGGAGAATGAAAAGCAAAATAGTTAACTAGACATTTCCATTGTTTGATGCACCATGATTGAATGATTTTATCTTCAATTTTTACTTTCACTGTGTAATCAAACCCCCCAGCATAAAACTAACATACGTATTATATTGCTTGGTCTCATTCCTCATTTTCTACATCTCCAATATTTTGTTACATTTCATACAAACTCAATGCCATCTCAATAAACATGATTGCTTTTTCTGCTTAGCTGATTTATTGTCTATAATGAGATTTTTTCAATCATTGTTTTATCTTAGACTTTCAAGACAGTAGGCTTGTGATTTTGGAAACTGAATTTGAGCAAGAGTTGGAAAGTATTCGGAGTGAATTTGATTTGGAAAGGTAATATTGTTGATGAAAAGTTCAAAACTTATTAACTTGTCTTTCAGGTTTTGTCGGAGTTATTTAAGAGTGTTTTGTGTGGCTGTACACTGCCATATACTATGTGCATCCAGACAAGGAGTAACATGTATGGTCGATAGGCTAGCAATGCACAAAACATATTTTTTAGCCCGAATTGAATAACTGGTTATCGGATAAAGTGCTTGTTGGTCCTAAATTTGGTGAAAAATAAGATTTCAAAATGCTTAATTTCTGAAAATAGAGATGTTGCACTGCATGATTATTTTGGCATTGGTTGGTTATGTTTGTCGTTGAACTGACTTCATAATACTCTCGAAAAAACTAGTTAATAAAGGCGTATTTTTTTAATAACCTTCTGTTTTTGGCAGACTCTCCGAATTTTGAAAACTATAGACTTAGCAGGGAAGAGTTTCTTTTGCCAAAAAAAACACGACTACTGAAAATCGTAGGTTAGATCGAACAAGGCTTCCATTTCCTTGGCTGCAACACTTGTGAAATTTGTTTGAGCATGCACCGTTCTTAAGGGATGCCGATAATTTCTAAGGGCAGCCCGTTTCAAACGTGTACAACTTCAGAACGAGATTCCTTGCGAAGTCTGCGAAACCTTCCAGCTTCGGAGACCTGCGAAACCTGCCGTTATCAGAAGACTGTACCAAAAAATACGTTTCGACGTCTGCGGAAAAGAGAAGGCGTCTGCTGAAAACAGAATGTGACCAAAAAATCCGCCCAAAGAGTAGCGACCTGAAGCCAAACTTTAAATGCAGTCTGCATATTTAAAGGATGATAAACTTTTTATTCTCCTCTATGCAGTCATGTAAGCACTCTGCAGGCAAGGGGTTTTCTTTGAGTAGCAGTAAGCCAGTCAAGATTT
>JACTAT010000053.1:0-29537 GCA_014526335.1 Chrysaora quinquecirrha | reverse complement strand
ATATATACAATAGAAATGTGTGTGTGTGTTGTGCGATACACTTGTAATAGGGCGTTCGGTGCAAGATTAGCAAGAATTCAATATAAATCATGGTTTGGCCCTGATCAAAGTATCAAACATCGTTTGTAAAACATTTGGAGTTTGCTAATCAAGCAATGTTTCAACTTTCGACCACGTGACTAAAACATTTCTTGGCAAGGAGAATTCGTCGCGCGATGTTTCTGAAAAAGCTAAAAAAATCTGCTAAACGCAAGCAGAAAATGTCTGACGCTTTGATCAAAAACATTCCTCGAAAAGAAATACTCAATAAATGTTTGACAAACAATGTTTGATCGTTTGGCCAGGGTCTAAGTGCGAGGAAAATTTGTAAAAGTCTGATAAAAGCAACAAGAAATATACAATGTCTGTCACAAGCATGGAGAAATTTACAAGATCTGTCACTTACATCAAACAGTTATTCATTTTCAGTTTCTTTTTTGTGAAAGCTTTCCAATAAAAGACGTGACAAACGATCACTGCGTTTTTCATGCAAATCAGCGGCTCCTTTCAAAGCTCCCTTCACGTATTCATAGACTTCTTTTGTTAACTGGTTTATATAAGTTATCTGGAAGAAAATGAGACAGATTAGCAAGGGAAAAATAAAGAAGGCTCTATCGTATCAACCTTTCCTGTCCTGTTATACACAATTAAAATGTACTTTAGACCCATCGAAATAATGACTGCATCTCTGGTCACAATAAACACTTCTTACAAGAACAACTTTATAAAAACATGATTCGGGAATCATGACCAAAGTTTAAGGCTCTGGCCAAACGATCAAACATTGTTGGTCCAACAATTGAGATTTGCCTGTCAAGCAAAATGTTTGACCGTTTGGCCATGTCCAAAAATATTGCTTTGGTACTGATGTGGACAGACACTCCTCACAGAATAAATGTCGAAAACAGACCATTCTGACTGGTTTCGATCCGCATTTTGGTTTAAATTCCGCCTTGGCAGGGGCGCCAGAGCGATGGCAGGTCAAGGGGGGCGAACAGGAACGTAAGGTCAATTGAGATAAAAATTAGGGGGTTTGGTGGTACTCCCCCAGGAAATTTTTTGTGTCCACGCCCTTTAGATTGGCTTAAAACGTAACAAAAGCTTGGTAACAAATTTTAATCATGTTTTTAAACGACATTTTTAGGCTATGTCTCCACATGTACGCATTTCGAAGGGCATAATAATGGCAAAATATCGTATTCAACGTTGTCAAAGTCAATTACCGTTGTACAATGAAAGGGCACTGTTGCCCCCCTAGCCCCCCCGTGCCCCCTCTCCGGCTTCCCTGCGTCTTGGTCAATTGCTTCGGTCTGTTTCGCGCGTTTATACTCCAGGGAATGTCAGAAAAAAGCCTTGAAGTATCTCTACGATGTTCCGCTGTGTACCGCAATTTCATTTTCTCACCTTGCAACGATTATTGTTTTGCTTGCAAGACTCGATTAGAAATCCAGAACAGAGATTCTGGAAAATAAAAATAAAAAGAATTAGAGAAAGAAAATTAATCAGCGCATGCAAAAAATGCAATTTGTGAAATGAAAAAATGAACTTTAACCCACCGCAGCTCTATTGTACTCTGGTTTTGGTGGTAACCAAGCAACCGTGACGGAGCGATAGGCAATTGTATATGGCTCTCTGTAGATTAAAAAGAAAGGAGTAAATACCCGGATGTGAATCTAATGGACCAAATGGACCAATCAGAAAAGTGAAGCTCGTTTCGTGTTCTATTCATTACACCAATCGGCATGCAGGATAAAGAAAGATAACCAAATATGGTTTTGAAATAAACTGGTTTTAGTTAAAGAATTAAGAGCTTAAGATACTACAATTTGTGCTAGCAAAGTATAATTTGGCAATTTATAACAAAAAACCTTTCATCGAGCGATGGTCTCCTGGATGCAAGCATAACAAAATCATCAGGTTTCATTCTTAGCGTTGGATTTATATTTTGCATGACGTAATGTAAAATGGCGTCACTTCTTTCATCAATTTCCTTCACGACTTCGACATCACTAAAAAGAAAAAGTAACTGACAATTCACAACAGAAATTGACATCAAATGCAATTTACAAATAAAACATACACTTTATTGTTAAATTCAGAATGAAAAAAAATCATTTTTACGTAGAATTGTCTGACGCTAGCGAATCTATACGCACTACTGTGGTGGATACGGACTACTGTGGTGGATACGCACTACCTTGATGGTATATTTTGCGTACTGTGATTGATAATCACTACTGTTGAGGGTTATTCTGCTCGATGTTGGGGGTTATTATGCTTAATGTGGTGGTACTTTTTGCGTACTGTGGTGGATACATAATCATAGCAAAAAACCAATAGATGAAGCTAGAAAAAACCACAAAATCCACCACAGTACGCATAAAATACCACCACACCACATCAAGAACAATAACCCACCACATCAAGGATAATAACCCACAACAGTAGTGCGTATCTCCCACAGTACGCATAAATACCACCACGGTAGTGCGTATCCACCATAGTAGTGCCGAATTTCATAAGGATTTGATCATCAGACCCAGACATAGACCCTAAACATAAGTATGATGAAAAACCTCTTAGCATTTTAGAACCGTTTATAAAACGAGTGTGAAGTGTAGACAAGTAACTTGGCAGCATCCGAAACCCACAAAAAGGGACAAACGGGGTTAGGTACGGTACTGTAGACATATGTTGTCGCGGCTTGCCAAAAGGATCGGCCTGTGATTAAAATTTTGTAAACTCCATTTAAATATGTAACTTCCCATTCAAAATGTAACTCACACTATCATTTCATCCCATTCTAATCTTTTCTTTTCATCAACCAAATAGTTATAAGCATGAATTGCTGGCACATCAACTTCAACTTCTCCTTTCACTATTAGACCAGCATCTTTAGTCAACTGGTAGAGTCGCAACTGAAACGAAATGGCAAATCATTGGAGAAGGCAATTGAGTTTCAAATACGGATGCTGCAGAACTGTGGATGCAGAGTAATGTGGAGGGCTATCATTAGTAACATGGAAGGATATAATCAGCTATGTAGAGGATGCGGACTGCGGAGTAATGTGGAGGGCTCTCTTTCAGTAATGTGGAGGGCTTCCATCAGTAGCATGGAGTGCTACCTTTCGGTAATTTAGAGGGTGCAGAGTATACAGGGTGCGGTGCCTCTTATTCCCACCCTGAACCTCTAATTCTCACGTGAACCTCTTATTCCAACCCTGAAACCTCTTATTCCAACCCTGAACTTCTAATTCCCACTCACCCTGAACCTCTAATTCCCACCATGAACCTCTAATTCCCACCCTGAACCTCTTATTCTCACCCTGAACCTCTAATTTTTTCCTTGGAGGTCGTTTCATATGAATAAGACATTGTAAAATGGATCCCAGCTAAGATGAGCCTTGTTTAGTGCGATTAGATAACGTAGTTTTGTAGTATCTTAGATCTCCAGAGTATTGGTTTTCTTGCTAAAGACTGAACTAGAAATCAAAGAAAATCATTCAGACAGATAAGGTCGTGGCATTGCTAGAGCGCATTGCTTGACTTTGAGCAGAAACAGTGAAGAAACACAGAGCGAGAGAAAGTACAGAGAGCAGCATGGATATCAATAGATAACGGCAATTGTTCATTTAACGCCCCCACATTGTTACTGAGTTATCAAACAAGTTTAAATGAAAATTAAAGAGGTTTTGCACAAGCTTAACAGCTATCTCACTACAAACTCCACAAACGAAGATCAAAAATAGAAAGTCCAAACACTACTTTGAAATTCGGCGAGCCTTTGACAGCAGTTTGGCTTTCGAAAATGGCTTAATTTCTCTTGACAGAATCCGGATATTTTTGGACAGTACACAATTTAGAACTCTAATGAATGAAGATTGTTTCCTTTAGGTAGTACAAAATTGAACATTAGGACTCAAAATTCGGAAGAGACTGGGTAGGGTTGCAGGAGTTAATTCAAGAGGAAAAATAGAATCTATTTCTAACGAAGAAAAAACTTCAACAACTGCAAGATACAAACGCTGTTTCCTCTATTTAGCGGCTCCCCGCTTTTTAAGCGCTTCCCCATATGCGCCCACCCGAATTTTGCAATGTATGAGCGGAGGCCCCCCAAGCGATTTCGTGAAACGAGAAATTTTTGCGCGTGAACGCGTGAATCTAAACTCCTGCGTGTCACGATTTCGTGATTTCGTGATTTACAGTATTGGCGAAATATATGAAGTTAAACATCATGGATATTGATCCTGCTCAAAATTTCTGGGAGCAACGCCTGAAGTTGTATGCACGTGAAAATGAAGTTTTATCGTGCGTGATTGCGTGAATCGTCCAAAATTGCGCGTGATTGCGTGATTTTGCACCCCCCTTGGGAGGCCTCTGAGCGTACTGTTGCTTTGCAAACATTTATTCTCCTATTCATGTATTCAAGAAAAAAGGGAAAGGATACATACTTCATTTTCTATATAGAAGAAAAAGCAGCCAAATCTCGTAAACCACACGGGGCGGTTATTAAAGGAGGCGCTTAATTTCAAAATTGCAGAATTCCTATGGGCGCTTATTCGAGGTAATGCTTAAAAGAGGGTAAGGGTGCTTGATAAACGAAACATTTTAAATGATTGGAGACGAGTCGTTATTATTTTTTGACGGTAACCAACAAATAAGAATAAACGCATTCATTTCACATGTTCACACGCGAAGAAAAGCGTAAATGGAATAAACTGCCTGCCTAGAAAATCTCTAGTTCATTCATTCACATTAGAATGTTCAGCTCGTCTTTCTATTGAAAAAACAAAGCCTGGATGTAGGTCTTTTTAGGCCCCTGTAGATTCAAAATACGAATTTAGTAAACAATTCAATCATTTTATATTTACAACCGCGTTCAATTTAAAAACACCGTAGGTTCTACAGAGAAACTTATTTCCGTCGCGTGGAGATACGGAACAAAACCCTATAGCCCTAACGCTGGGTTTGTTTTTCCAGCAAAATGTTTTTATTGTCGAAGGAATTTCATCACTGAAGGATATCATGTTTTGTTAGGTTTATTCACAGCACTTAACGGTTTTTAGTTGGAATAGAAAGAAAATTCAGATTTTAGAATAAAAATGAATGGTAGATATGCCTTGACATGTACATAGACACGAGTCCCACTCATTGCAAATAGCAGCAACAACAACAAAAAACCTGCAGCTGTTGGCTGAGAGTCCACAACTTCGTCCCCAGGCCCCAAATCGAATTTCCGCAATCTCAGCCGTCAAATCGATTTTGGCCCTGGTACCGGCCACAAAATCTGCCAAAATACTGGCAATTCTGGTCTAGGCATAAAAACAAGATGTAGATTCCGAAAGCAGATGTTCTTAGAAAGGAAATACAAAGAATTTCATTGATAACTGTAAGGCAAGATACAATATCTCATGTAGCATCATTTTCTGGTTTTTATAGATGTTTTTTTACATAGTTTTCGTCCTAATAGGGGGGGGGGGGAATTTTGAAGAAACTGTGACGTTACTTATAATTTCTATTGTTTGAACAGCCAATCAAATGGCGAATAGATAAGGCCGATACCAGGGTCGAATATGGACAGCGGAGTTTCACGCAGAGGCCTATTCACCCTGGGGACGAGGTTGGAGAGTCCAGCGATTCAACACAGTAGCGATAGAAATGAAGGGTCCGTTCATTTGGAGCGAATCAAAAGTTTGATTCGACGGATTCGACATTGTACCGTTCTTTTCATTGCAGTAGCGAAACTGTTTCGCTTCCTTCTGACCGAATCAAGCGAATTTCTTGCGTAGCAATTTGTTTCTATTGCTTAGCGAAGCAACAAAAATTTTCTGTGTTCTTTTTGAACTGATTCGGTTCTTCGTTGTTGTTTCTTGGTGCGTCTTTAGGTTACGTGAAAATTTAGGACTGGATCGAGTCTGTTTTCGCGCCAAAATGGCTGGTAAGGAGGCGAAGCCAACTTTTTAAGATTTCTATCAAGATTTGTCAGCTGTTGGATTAAAATTTGACTTATTGCGAGGATTTTTATAGTTTGTTGCGACAGCTACTTGAAAGAGGTTAGATAGCAACTTCTTAGAAACTTGAAATTTGCTTAAAAGACCGATTTAGTGAGTTCTTTTCGTTTTGCTCGGTTCCACGTCTCCATAGAATCCAAAAAGCAAAGCAGATCTCAAATTCGTTTCAAAAGAACGAACTGTAAGACTTGTGTAATAAGTCTAAACCAGGCTGGTTAGTAAATACTACTTAGGCCATTTGACTTGAGCAGTTAGTTCTTATGTAGCTTGGTGGGACCCTCCATTGGATAACCCAAAGCAGTAACTATGTGTGGATGTAGTGATTGTAATAATCCTCAATGTTTATGATGGTATTTCTCCAACGTACTGATGATAAAACATCCACTTTTATGGTGATATCTCTTCGCAGCATCGCAACAAACATGGACTGCGTCACAGACAATCACGAAGTGGCGTAGTGGACTTGGGCTTGGCTTGGGCGCCTTTTCCCTATTCGTCCATGAGATAACATTCCGTCAACTCGTTTAAGTAGGCCCCACAAGTTCTTGGTCTTCAGAAAATGTAACAAAACACTACATAGCTACATGAAAAACATATACCCAAAAATAAGACAGCTTCAAAACAATTGAAACGCATATCGTTACTACTATCGTTACATTCAGACAGGCCAGGCTCTTGACTCAGTTTATCTTCACGGTCGTCTTTGTATCTGTGTTTTTAGTCGAAGGTACTGCAAGATCAGTTTAAAAACCTCAGGTAATGATAAGCTAACCCTGCCCTGGCTTCGCGAGCATCAAGTTTGCAATATCCATGACTAACTGACTTGTCATTCGAATTTCAACAAAACCAATCATTTCACGATGATTGTGACCCTCTTGGAGCCCCAAATCAGAGGGGGCCCTTAGAGGTACGCCCTAAAATTAACCGCCGATGGCTACGCCACTGCCATTACGGTACCCTCTTCCGTTATGGTAAGTGATGCAGGACAACAACAAACACAATATACTAGGAAATTCATATTGAAACTCACATTTTGAGTTCAACTATCAAACTCAACTTGTTCCACGGTACAATTCCAAAAGTGCCTTTATACTTTTGTAACTGATCAGTCGCTAAAATGAAATTAAAATGCCAGTTGACATGATATGTTTCATAAATGCACGACTTCGCTTCAAAATTAACGCGGAAAAATTCAACCGTTTGTGATTGGTTAATATCTTGCACTCGGAATTCTTCTTTTTGCTCAAGAAAGTCAAAATCATTTTAACTTTTTTCATTATTTGAAAACTTTGAACTTGAACAAAAGCAAAAGACTGAAGGTGAGGATGCTGGCTGTGACGCTACCGTAACTTTGGCTCGAAGCCCGACCCGGGACCCAGACCTTGCTGAGCTTCTGACACCTAGCTGGATTAGGCAATGACGCCACAGCACCTACATTTTTGTATATACACATATGTGGTCTCTGTGGCGCAGTGGTTAGCGTGCTGGACTCATAACGAAAATGTTGTGGGTTCGAGCCACGGTCTTTCCACTTGTGTTGCAGAGATAACAACCTTGTGCAAGTTGTTAACACAAATGTGCTTCTTTCTGTCCAGGTGTATAAATGGGTACGTGGTAGATTGTTATAAGCGCCTTGTGTGGCTGCACCCTGCTATATGCTAATGCATCCAGACCAGGGGTAAAGTGTAAAGTCGACTGAGTAGCCCTAGGCTAGTAGTAGACTCAAAAACGGCAACTTTACTTTACATACAAGTGAAAATGAAAAAAGTCGGGTATTGGTATCTTTATAGCCTTTCAGCGTATTCTGGTCAGCGCCATTGGCCTCCGGTTCCTAAGTTGATGTAGCTAACTGCCAATATTTGTGGACGCTATTATTATCTTTAATAATACGTTTCGGAGAGTTCATGGCCTAAAGAAGATTTTCTACTATCTTTACTCCAGCAGCAACGGTATCCTTGACCTTTAAATCAAGCAAGCATTTCCACATGCATTTCAGGCTTATCTATAGACAATTTTTCAATGCCCATGCCTAGGAATGATTTGCAGATTATAAAAAGAGTCGTGTCCTTAAATAGAATTAAATTGAATTTTCAAGGCCAAAATAGACTAAAAAGCCGAAAAAAGATTTGAAAAGCGTAGGAGTATGCAAGCTAAAGAACTGAAGAAAACTGTTAATAGCTGCAGTATAGAAATCGGCAAGTTAGATGTCGTACAATCTGATAAATCGTTATCTGGGCAAGTTCTGGGACGCAGACAATAAAAACTGGTATAGGAATAACAGTGCCCAGTTAACATGACTTGAACTTATATCTTGATATCATCGTCTTGTAGAGAGACATTTGGAAAGACAAGCTAGCCCGGCAGGGTTCGGGCAGATAAATATGCACATGAGTTAAGTATTGCACAATACTCGAGTTTTAGGGAAAGCGGTTCTTTAGATTCTTTGCAGCAAGTTTGAGATTGTATAACTACTTTGGGCATCGACAAAGGACAAACTGCTAAATTTTATCTTATCTTAGGGGGAAAAACTGGCTTTAAAGGCGAATTTTCAGTGTCACAAGATATGTTTTGTGAGGGATGTTTTTTGAGAACAAAGCTCGGACCGTTTAGCGTTTTCAGTTATCCGTTCATACCATGAATAGGAAATCTACTTTCAGGGCCATTCAATTCAATACAGCTCAGTACATGACTGTGGCCGTTCTCTAGCGTTGCTGTATCCTAACCCTAATCATACAGGGGTTTTGACCTAAAATCTTGAGCAATAGAGCAATGAAACAAGGCACAGGCACTGTATTAGACATGATAGTCACCACTTATCATGACAAGCCTTTGATATTTAGTAGGGCAGCGTTTCGGGAGAGATCCATCTCCCATCATCTGGCAATGAGAAATGTGGAGTCATTCCGAAATTGAGCGCCAAAAAATTACGAGCTTCCTCGCAGGCCCGATGAATTTCACACACTTCGATCCAACCTTTGTAAAAATAGGAAAGAAACCACATTTCTCATTGCCCGATGATGGGAGACGGATCTCTCCCGAATCGTTGCCCTACTAAATATCAAAGGCTTTACATGATAAGTGGTGACTATCATGTCTAATACGGTGTCAGAAACAGCCTTGATAAGTCCAAATATATTTACTCTGTTGAAAAGGCACAGGCACTGGCCAGCGCATTACAAATAATTTAGGTGAATTGAGGCTCTCCCACTCCTACTACGATGTCCTAAAGAAATCATCATGAAAAAATGCCAAGCATGTTTGTCAAAAATTGACTTTCCTTACAATAAATAATAATCTGGAAATTTCTGTACCTTTTTTTTACTAGCAACCATTTGCTATTATCTCGCAAAGAATCAGTCGATTCTGGTGAGATTTACTGGTAAAAATAGGCATTCATATCATAGTGAACAGAAAAGACTTTTCTACATTGACTATGTTTATATAAATCTTTGACATGACATTGACAACATTCCAAATAAGGCAACGTTACGTGCCCCATTGTTGCTATTTTCGGTTTTTTTGGCCATTTTGCCGATAGTGCATATATGCTAGCCGTCAGTGAGTTTGGAAGCTTACATTCATCAGACAACAGAACAGTTGCAAGAAAACCTTGATGGATGGTGAAAAACCCTCCCACCCAGGAAGATTAGAGTTAACTTGTGCAACGAGACTACATTCAGGTTCAGGTTCAAAAGATTAAATAAGTGTACTTGCTTTCTTTCATTAAAAGAAGTGGACTTAGGGAAGAGGCATGGAGTACAACAAGGTCTTCTGTTACAGCGTAGAAAGACTTGGATAGGTTAAAAATCATAACAGAATGAAAACAGTAACATTCAAAACTTACACTGCTACTTGAAGACCAAGGCAAGGAAACCAGAGTCTCTCCTGAGCTGAATATCAAACGCCTAGAAAAAAGAGAAGAAATCAGCTGCATTTTCAAAACCAAGTTCAAGGAGCTTTTCACTCGCCGATAAGGCGTACGAGATTCCCCGTTGAGGCAAAAGGATTTTTGAAGGGATTTCTATGAAAGCAATTGATGTAGTTAAAAGTGAGGTGGTTTATTTAGCGCCAGTCTCTAGGATCTCAGTATTAGATTAATTAATCGAGACCTCGGCTCTGGCCGTGATGCTGCCGTACCTTGGGCTGCAACCCCAACCTCACTGAGCTTCGGACACCACGAGCCAGCCGGACTAGGCCACAACGCCACAGCAGCTACACGACGCTACAGCACCTTCAGTAGAAATCAAAGCAAAGGGTGTACGAGATTCCAAGGAGTGGATTGCCCCAAAATCAAGTTTATAACAAAAAACATATTTAAAAAGAAAACTTTTTGTTTTTTATCAAGTTCTTCCTCGTTGCAGAGGTTGTGTAGTTGAGTTGTCAAGGAGTTCGGGTCCTTATCTACAGCTCATGGGCACGAATCCCTTTGGCATAATTTTCCAAAAGTCTACATCAACAAAGCTAGGCTCAAAGAACATAAATCAAATGTGACCCATGGTCGAATTGACAAAAAGTGATCTTGCCAATCATTGCTGGACGGAAAAACGCCAGATGGATTGGGATAAAATTTCAGTGATTGAGGAGGATAAGAACTGGAAAAACAGACTTGTTAAAGAAAGCATTCGCTCAGTTCTATCAACTCCTTGTATCAATCAGGTGTCTTACTCAATCCCAGAAATCTGGTTGAATAACATAAAAAGTTGCACTGAACAATTTTGGCGCCACAAATTTTAGAAATTGAGCGGCAAGAAATTCTGAGCTTCCTCGCAGATCAGGTTCATTTCACACCTTTCGATCCGACCTTTGCAATAAATAGGAAAGAAACCACATTTCTCTTTGCCCGACGATGGGAGACGGATCCCTCCCGAAACGTTGCCCTACTAAATATCAAAGGCTTGTCATGATAATTGTTGACTATCATGTCTAATACGGTGTCAGAAACAGCCTTGATAAGTCCGAATATATTTACTCTATCAACAAAGCTATTAATCTGAGGACTGATTTAAAAGAGCATCAGGGTTATTTATCCAAATATAAATTGGGGGCAAAATATGCAAGTCCATCATCAACAAGTCGACATTAGCTGCAAGGCTTTAAGAATCCAGGACCTCTTTTAATAGAGTAACAAGGGAGCATTTGCTCCAGTCCCAGTTTTGTTCATTAGTTTGAACAAAAGCCTTCAGTACCTGTTCTTAGAACACCATTAGCATGCCCACTTAGCTAAGGGCTCTTAACACGGGCCCTTTATCTTCGTGAAAAGGTTCCTTGCTTGCTAGTTGCTATTATTTTGTCAATCTTCCAGCTGTTGCTATTCAGTTGTATTGGTTTAAAACGGGAAAAAATGCACGTTTCTTCAAACGAATCTGGTAATCAGAAACTAAAATGCCTGCCAAGAGTCGTTTTATCATCCTGGGATATTTAGCAAGATATGACTCTTGTTCTATGGCTCCCTTTCCACTGTAACACAAAGGGAGTCCACTCTATGTCCCCGAAACAATATCTATCGACTATACTCTCATGGGAGAACGCAACCTCGTCCCCAGGGTGAATAGGCCTCTACGTGAAACTCCGCTGTCCATATTCGACCCTGGTATCGGCCTTGTCTATTCGCAATTTGATTGGCTTCTCAAACAATAGAAAGTGACGTCACAGTTTCTTCAAAATTTCACACCAAAATAGGCCGAGAACTATGTAAAAAACATCTATAAAAACCAAAAAAAAGTTCTACATGAGATATTGTATCTTGCCTGACAGTTATCAATGAAATTCTTTGCATTTCCTTTCTAAGAACATCTGCTTTCGGAATCTACATCTTGTTTTTATACCTAGGCAAAAATTGCCAGTATTTTGGCAGATTTTGTGGCCGGTACTAGGGCCAAAGTCGATTTGACGGTTGAGATTCGAGTAAATTCGATCTGGGGCCTGGGGACGAGGTTGGGGAGAAGGTAGAAACTCCAAAAGGGGGGAAGGAAAAATAACCAAATTTTAGAGAGAAAAGAGGATATCTGTCACACATCAGCGAAAGACTTTTGCAATCCACTATAAAAACAACGAACAAAGCACACAGTACATGTTCTTTGTAGTAAATGGAAAAAAGTCAAAATGCATTGGGTCAGCGGAAGGGTGACACGTAATTAAGAGATCACGTGAACGATTTAACACCAATAAGGCGTTTCTTTAAGAAAATAAACTCATGCTTACACAGTAACACGATGTGTTTAACACTGTGAACACAAGGTCAACGAATATTACAGCTATTCAACATAGTATGTCAATTTTTCTAAACACAGTGCTTAAACATTTGGCAAGGCTATAGACTTGCCTTTTTGGCGATTTTGTGAGGGACGTTTGTTCTCTTTAATTTGCCCCAATCAGATCAAAACCTACTAAAAGTACCCTTTAGAGGCCATTCATTTTGAATTTGTTAGGTAATCGTATTGATTTTCAATAAAAACGAGATTTTCAAAACCCCTTATTTTGGCTAATTTTGGCCATTTGGCAAGGCTATAGACTTGCCTTTTGGCGATGTTTTGAGGGAAATTTTTCTCTCTAATTTGCTAATCTTATCAAAACTACTTAATATACCCTTTAGAGGCCATTAATTGTGTATTTGATAGGTAATGGTGTTTATTTTCAATAAAAACGAAACTTTTAAAACCCCTGATTTTCGCTTATTTTTGGCCATTTGGCAAGGCTATAGACTTGCCTTTTGGCGATTTTTGAGGAAGTTTTTTCTCTTTAATTTGCCCCAATCTGATCAAATCTTACTTAATGTACCCTTTAGAGGCCATTCATTGGGTATTTGGTAGGTAATGGTTTTATTTTCAATAAAAAAAGAGATTTTCAAAACCCCTGATTTTGGCTGATTTTTTGCCATTTGGCAAGTCTATAGACTTGCATTTTGGCGATTTTTGAGGAAATTTTTCTCTTTACTTTTACCAATCTGATCAAAACTTCTTAATGTACCCTTTAGAGGCCATTCATTGGGTATTTGGTAGGTTTTGGTATTAATTTTGAGCAAACTTTCAGTGTGAGTCTTACCTTAGGTTTCTGCGCAAAGGTTCAGTTGATTTGAATGGGTTTCAACTCACTCTTCAGAAAAGTGTACGAAGTTTATTAAGACAAAAGTATTCTTTTAGGGATTTAGTATTTCTTTCCATGAAATTTCCAAGTAGAGTGTATGAGATTTTAAAGGTGTGAATTGCCCCTGATTTGAATATTGTTTCTTGTTTGGGTTTGGGAAGTAAAGGATAGCTTTACTATAGATATAAAATGCAGCAGTAGCTAGGTTTTATTAACCCAGAAGGTGGCAAATCTTCATATATTCCGAAGAAGTTCCAAAAGATAGGTCTTTCTTCCACTTAGAACGATCAATATGGCCTGGCTATAGCTTTTCTTTGCGTATGCGTTTGCGTAGAGAAAGTAGCGGGAAAAATTTAGTGAATTTGGTCTATATTAAAGTTTGAAACTCATTTCATATAATTTTGTCCTAAATTTACAAATTCTCATTCAAGTGCAGTTGTAGCTACTCTACACTTGCTAATACACTGATTTTTCCACATTCATTTTCATTAGATTATAATGCGTCGATTTCACCTCAAATCAATTCTTAGAACTCTGATATAAGTTTAGTCTAATATTCTGCCGCTGAATATCTTTTCACTGGCGGACGCGGCATTGTTCTAACTGTTGTCTCTATGCGGCGGATATTCCAACGCGGAGCCATTGTTCTATATTCCACCGCCTCCACGGTGGTATTCCATATCTGATTTAGTCAGTAACATATACTGTGAATGTCTTTTCTTTCTTTTATAATGAATTTAGCAATACAACAAGTCGCGATGATGCTCACAAGTCCAGAAGCAACGTATAAAGCGGTTAGAATAAAAACCGCTTATTAAAGCGGGTTTTAGCGCCACTGTAAGGGTCCATATCAATTACTTCAAAACAACGTCACTTTGAGTATCATTGGAATTGGACAGGGCTGAAGACCGAGGCGCTTCGCTGTGAAATTTCGCCGGTATCGGTTTCGATAACAAAGGCAAACGATATTCCTGCGTGTTTTTTACGTCCGCTTCCGGTGCAAGAACGTCCAACGCGGAGCGTAAATGCGACGTCGAATTCTCTGGTTTTCTGGGTTTCAAATCCGTCTGAATATCCGCTTGCCGCAATGAACTCCATTTGTAGTTCCTTGTAGAACTCGGCCTAACTGCTTTATTCGCCATTTTTGTTTTGTGGTGTTTCGCAAGATAACCAGCCGTTAGCCAGAAGACCAAGAATACGAAGACACAAATTCGGGCCATTTTTTCGACCACACGAATCACATAATATACCCTTCCATCCAGAGCTCTAGATTTAATCCAAAATTTAAAAATAATCGGAGACAAATTCGATAAATTTCCGTAAAAATCTCGCTTCACTGTTCAGATTTCCTTATCCAAATTAACACAATTCAACTTCGGTGATCCTATGCTTGGCTAAGACAAAATCAAAGTGGTAACCAGACAGGTACCAGTGGAGAAGATTCTAGTGCTTGAAAACAAAAGATCTCGCTCATACATGATTTAGCCAATGAAAAACCAGTAAAATGATCACATGATAAAGGCCATCTCTTGTTTTGATAATGCTTGACATAGCGTGCTCAAAAGATCAATGGACCGGAGAGGTGGCCGCGTGCTTTTGGAGGACGAAGACCCTATCTAGAAGGTTCTGTGAACCATGCGGCTTACAAAACAAACTTAATTAAGAAATTGGCACTTCTTTGGCTATCAAGACGGCCAATTCTTCGATAAGATTAAGAAACTAGTTTTCAAGGAAGTTTAGTTTCGAAATATAGTTTGGATTGCATGTATAGACAAGACATGCATAGACATAGTAGGCAAGAATGGCTTGTTGGTCTTTCAGAGTGCTTATTTCGCCAATGGAAACTTTGTCTCACCGAGCCATTGCGATGAACGGCTTGAGCTTCAGGGTGCCTTTCCTCAAAGCAGGCTTAATCTCAATGACTGTAATGCAAAATTTGTCTTCAACGCTGCATTATCAAGTAAATTCAAATCCAGAACGCAAAAATATTTAGTATCGTATGAAATATACATCAAAATCACTTATTGAAAACCAATATCAAATTATGCATGAACCTAAATGATAATATACATATAAGATATAGTGTGTGAAAATATAATATATAATAGATATTATAAAATATATTGGTGAATCAATATGTAATCATCGATAAAATTTATATAAAAATACTGTTCATCCAAATGTTTATGCAGCTATTACATTAAAAATTACTTAAATAAGAAATCATTTAAAATTCTCGCACTTGAAGGAAATGAAAAATAACAGCCCAAAATGCTGAGTATCGAAAAAACATAAAAATTAATAACCCTGGGACTGAAACGTGAGGAACAACATAGAGAAGCTGGTTGTTTGTAAAGCTTTGACACTTCAGGGCTATCAATAAACGATTTGAGTCCAAGATATTTGCCACGGTGAAAAAGACGACATTTTTGGGACGAAAGCATATTTTTTGGGACAAAGAGTGTGTAACAGTTAAGTTTTGTTTCCATTAGGTAGTGACAATCGCATGACTATCGCATGACTTTTTTGACGATCATTGTGAGTTCTGCGATTAGGACTGCATGATCGTTTGATCTTGCAATTACACCAGAGACTACTGTATCAGGACAAGGTGGCTTCCACTTGCATTTATGAATTTATGATTATCTTGAATACACACTTTTCTTTTATAAGAATACAGTCTATAAGAATATTCAGGCTCAAAATTGCCAAAGAACAATGGAAATTTAAGAATAACAATCGAAAAGTTTGAGCCTCGGCAAAATTAGGATATTCTTATAAAAAAAGTGTGTAAGAGAATCTCTATATCCTGCGACAATTATGAGATCGCGATAATCACGTCTGTAGCATTTCTGTTTTTATATTGTCAGCTGGTTCAAGTCCATCTTAGTACCAGGGCTTATTACAAATCATAACCATTCAATATATTTGGATAGGTAAACGTTATTCAAAATCATTAAAATACATAACATTTGTATATATACAATAGAAATGTGTGTGTGTGTGTTGTGCGATACACTTGTAATAGGGCGTTCGGTGCAAGATTAGCAAGAATTCAATATAAATCATGGTTTGGCCCTGATCAAAGTATCAAACATCGTTTGTAAAACATTTGGAGTTTGCTAATCAAGCAATGTTTCAACTTTCGACCACGTGACTAAAACATTTCTTGGCAAGGAGAATTCGTCGCGCGATGTTTCTGAAAAAGCTAAAAATCTGCTAAACGCAGAAAAATGTCTGACGCTTTGATCAAAAACATTCCTCGAAAAGAAATACTCAATAAATGTTTGACAAACAATGTTTGATCGTTTGGCCAGGGTCTAAGTGCGAGGAAAATTTGTAAAAGTCTGATAAAAGCAACAAGAAATATACAATGTCTGTCACAAGCATGGAGAAATTTACAAGATCTGTCACTTACATCAAACAGTTATTCATTTTCAGTTTCTTTTTTGTGAAAGCTTTCCAATAAAAGACGTGACAAACGATCACTGCGTTTTTCATGCAAATCAGCGGCTCCTTTCAAAGCTCCCTTCACGTATTCATAGACTTCTTTTGTTAACTGGTTTATATAAGTTATCTGGAAGAAAATGAGACAGATTAGCAAGGAAAAATAAAGAAGGCTCTATCGTATCAACCTTTCCTGTCCTGTTATACACAATTAAAATGTACTTTAGACCCATCGAAATAATGACTGCATCTCTGGTCACAATAAACACTTCTTACAAGAACAACTTTATAAAAACATGATTCGGGAATCATGACCAAAGTTTAAGGCTCTGGCCAAACGATCAAACATTGTTGGTCCAACAATTGAGATTTGCCTGTCAAGCAAAATGTTTGACCGTTTGGCCATGTCCAAAATATTGCTTTGGTACTGATGTGGACAGACACTCCTCACAGAATAAATGTCGAAAACAGACCATTCTGACTGGTTTCGATCCGCATTTTGGTTTAAATTCCGCCTTGGCAGGGGCGCCAGAGCGATGGCAGGTCAAGGAACAGGAACGTAAGGTCAATTGAGATAAAAATTAGGGGTTTGGTGGTACTCCCCAGGAAATTTTTGTGTCCACGCCCTTTAGATTGGCTTAAAACGTAACAAAAGCTTGGTAACAAATTTTAATCATGTTTTAAACGACATTTTTAGGCTATGTCTCCACATGTACGCATTTCGAAGGGCATAATAATGGCAAAATATCGTATTCAACGTTGTCAAAGTCAATTACCGTTGTACAATGAAAGGGCACTGTTGCCCCCCTAGCCCCCCCGTGCCCCCTCTCCGGCTTCCCTGCGTCTTGGTCAATTGCTTCGGTCTGTTTCGCGCGTTTATACTCCAGGGAATGTCAGAAAAAAGCCTTGAAGTATCTCTACGATGTTCCGCTGTGTACCGCAATTTCATTTTCTCACCTTGCAACGATTATTGTTTTGCTTGCAAGACTCGATTAGAAATCCAGAACAGAGATTCTGGAAAATAAAAATAAAAAGAATTAGAGAAAGAAAATTAATCAGCGCATGCAAAAAATGCAATTTGTGAAATGAAAAAATGAACTTTAACCCACCGCAGCTCTATTGTACTCTGGTTTTGGTGGTAACCAAGCAACCGTGACGGAGCGATAGGCAATTGTATATGGCTCTCTGTAGATTAAAAAGAAAGGAGTAAATACCCGGATGTGAATCTAATGGACCAAATGGACCAATCAGAAAAGTGAAGCTCGTTTCGTGTTCTATTCATTACACCAATCGGCATGCAGGATAAAGAAAGATAACCAAATATGGTTTTGAAATAAACTGGTTTTAGTTAAAGAATTAAGAGCTTAAGATACTACAATTTGTGCTAGCAAAGTATAATTTGGCAATTTATAACAAAAAACCTTTCATCGAGCGATGGTCTCCTGGATGCAAGCATAACAAAATCATCAGGTTTCATTCTTAGCGTTGGATTTATATTTTGCATGACGTAATGTAAAATGGCGTCACTTCTTTCATCAATTTCCTTCACGACTTCGACATCACTAAAAAAGAAAAAGTAACTGACAATTCACAACAGAAATTGACATCAAATGCAATTTACAAATAAAACATACACTTTATTGTTAAATTCAGAATGAAAAAAAATCATTTTTACGTAGAATTGTCTGACGCTAGCGAATCTATACGCACTACTGTGGTGGATACGGACTACTGTGGTGGATACGCACTACCTTGATGGTATATTTTGCGTACTGTGATTGATAATCACTACTGTTGAGGGTTATTCTGCTCGATGTTGGGGGTTATTATGCTTAATGTGGTGGTACTTTTTGCGTACTGTGGTGGATACATAATCATAGCAAAAAACCAATAGATGAAGCTAGAAAAAACCACAAAATCCACCACAGTACGCATAAAATACCACCACACCACATCAAGAACAATAACCCACCACATCAAGGATAATAACCCACAACAGTAGTGCGTATCTCCACAGTACGCATAAATACCACCACGGTAGTGCGTATCCACCATAGTAGTGCTGAATTTCATAAGGATTTGATCATCAGACCCAGACATAGACCCTAAACATAAGTATGATGAAAAACCTCTTAGCATTTTAGAACCGTTTATAAAACGAGTGTGAAGTGTAGACAAGTAACTTGGCAGCATCCGAAACCCACAAAAAGGGACAAACGGGGTTAGGTACGGTACTGTAGACATATGTTGTCGCGGCTTGCCAAAAGGATCGGCCTGTGATTAAAATTTTGTAAACTCCATTTAAATATGTAACTTCCCATTCAAAATGTAACTCACACTATCATTTCATCCCATTCTAATCTTTTCTTTTCATCAACCAAATAGTTATAAGCATGAATTGCTGGCACATCAACTTCAACTTCTCCTTTCACTATTAGACCAGCATCTTTAGTCAACTGGTAGAGTCGCAACTGAAACGAAATGGCAAATCATTGGAGAAGGCAATTGAGTTTCAAATACGGATGCTGCAGAACTGTGGATGCAGAGTAATGTGGAGGGCTATCATTAGTAACATGGAAGGATATAATCAGCTATGTAGAGGATGCGGACTGCGGAGTAATGTGGAGGGCTCTCTTTCAGTAATGTGGAGGGCTTCCATCAGTAGCATGGAGTGCTACCTTTCGGTAATTTAGAGGGTGCAGAGTATACAGGGTGCGGTGCCTCTTATTCCCACCCTGAACCTCTAATTCTCACGTGAACCTCTTATTCCAACCCTGAAACCTCTTATTCCAACCCTGAACTTCTAATTCCCACTCACCCTGAACCTCTAATTCCCACCATGAACCTCTAATTCCCACCCTGAACCTCTTATTCTCACCCTGAACCTCTAATTTTTCCTTGGAGGTCGTTTCATATGAATAAGACATTGTAAAATGGATCCCAGCTAAGATGAGCCTTGTTTAGTGCGATTAGATAACGTAGTTTTGTAGTATCTTAGATCTCCAGAGTATTGGTTTTCTTGCTAAAGACTGAACTAGAAATCAAAGAAAATCATTCAGACAGATAAGGTCGTGGCATTGCTAGAGCGCATTGCTTGACTTTGAGCAGAAACAGTGAAGAAACACAGAGCGAGAGAAAGTACAGAGAGCAGCATGGATATCAATAGATAACGGCAATTGTTCATTTAACGCCCCACATTGTTACTGAGTTATCAAACAAGTTTAAATGAAAATTAAAGAGGTTTTGCACAAGCTTAACAGCTATCTCACTACAAACTCCACAAACGAAGATCAAAAATAGAAAGTCCAAACACTACTTTGAAATTCGGCGAGCCTTTGACAGCAGTTTGGCTTTCGAAAATGGCTTAATTTCTCTTGACAGAATCCGGATATTTTGGACAGTACACAATTTAGAACTCTAATGAATGAAGATTGTTTCCTTTAGGTAGTACAAAATTGAACATTAGGACTCAAAATTCGGAAGAGACTGGGTAGGGTTGCAGGAGTTAATTCAAGAGGAAAAATAGAATCTATTTCTAACGAAGAAAAAACTTCAACAACTGCAAGATACAAACGCTGTTTCCTCTATTTAGCGGCTCCCCGCTTTTTAAGCGCTTCCCCATATGCGCCCACCCGAATTTTGCAATGTATGAGCGGAGGCCCCCCAAGCGATTTCGTGAAACGAGAAATTTTTGCGCGTGAACGCGTGAATCTAAACTCCTGCGTGTCACGATTTCGTGATTTCGTGATTTACAGTATTGGCGAAATATATGAAGTTAAACATCATGGATATTGATCCTGCTCAAAATTTCTGGGAGCAACGCCTGAAGTTGTATGCACGTGAAAATGAAGTTTTATCGTGCGTGATTGCGTGAATCGTCCAAAAATTGCGCGTGATTGCGTGATTTTGCACCCCCCTTGGGAGGCCTCTGAGCGTACTGTTGCTTTGCAAACATTTATTCTCCTATTCATGTATTCAAGAAAAAAGGGAAAGGATACATACTTCATTTTCTATATAGAAGAAAAAGCAGCCAAATCTCGTAAACCACACGGGGCGGTTATTAAAGGAGGCGCTTAATTTCAAAATTGCAGAATTCCTATGGGCGCTTATTCGAGGTAATGCTTAAAAGAGGGTAAGGGTGCTTGATAAACGAAACATTTTAAATGATTGGAGACGAGTCGTTATTATTTTTTGACGGTAACCAACAAATAAGAATAAACGCATTCATTTCACATGTTCACACGCGAAGAAAAGCGTAAATGGAATAAACTGCCTGCCTAGAAAATCTCTAGTTCATTCATTCACATTACAACCTCGTCCCCAGGCCCCAAATCGAATTTCCGCGAATCTCAACCGTCAAATCGATTTTGGCCCTGGAACCGGCTACAAAATCTGCAAAAATACTGGCAATTGATTCTACATTTTTCTGCTCTTTTCATTGCAGTAACTCGGCTTTTCTGACCGAATCAAGCGAATTGCTTTCTTAGCAATTCGATTTTATTGCTTAGCGAAGCAAAAACGATTTCCTTTGCTCTTGTGGAACTGATTCGGTTATTTCTTGTTGTTTCTTGGTGCGTCTTTAGGTTACTTGAAAATTTAAGACTGGGACGAGTCAGGTTTTCGCGCCAAAATGGCTGAAAAGGAGGCGACGCCAACTTTTTAAGATTTCTGTCAAGATTTGTTAGCTTTTGAGCTGTTGGATAAAAATTTTGTTTTATTGCGTGGACTTTCATAGTTTGTTGCGACAGCTACTTGAAAGAGGCTTGATATTTCTTTGAAACTTGAAATTTGCATGAAAGGCCGAATCAATGAGTTCTTTTCGTTTTGCCTCGTTTCCACGTTTTCATAGAATCAAAATAGCGAAGCAAATCTCTGATTCGATTGAAAAGGTGATATCTCTTCGCAGCATCGCAACAAACATGGACTGCGTCACAGACAATCACGAAGTGGCGTAGTGGACTTGGGCTTGGCTTGGGCGCCTTTTCCTATTCGTCCATGAGATAACATTCCGTCAACTCGTTTAAGTAGGCCCCACAAGTTCTTGGTCTTCAGAAAATGTAACAAAACACTACATAGCTACATGAAAAACATATACCCAAAATAAGACAGCTTCAAAACAATTGAAACGCATATCGTTACTACTATCGTTACATTCAGACAGGCCAGGCTCTTGACTCAGTTTATCTTCACGGTCGTCTTTGTATCTGTGTTTTAGTCGAAGGTACTGCAAGATCAGTTTAAAACCTCAGGTAATGATAAGCTAACCCTGCCCTGGCTTCGCGAGCATCAAGTTTGCAATATCCATGACTAACTGACTTGTCATTCGAATTTCAACAAAACCAATCATTTCACGATGATTGTGACCTCTTGGAGCCCCAAATCAGAGGGGCCCTTAGAGGTACGCCCTAAAATTAACCGCCGATGGCTACGCCACTGCCATTACGGTACCCTCTTCCGTTATGGTAAGTGATGCAGGACAACAACAAACACAATATACTAGGAAATTCATATTGAAACTCACATTTTTGAGTTCAACTATCAAACTCCAACTTGTTCCACGGTACAATTCCAAAAGTGCCTTTATACTTTTGTAACTGATCAGTCGCTAAAATGAAATTAAAATGCCAGTTGACATGATATGTTTCATAAATGCACGACTTCGCTTCAAAATTAACGCGGAAAAATTCAACCGTTTGTGATTGGTTAATATCTTGCACTCGGAATTCTTCTTTTGCTCAAGAAAGTCAAAATCATTTTAACTTTTTCATTATTTGAAAACTTTGAACTTGAACAAAAGCAAAAGACTGAAGGTGAGGATGCTGGCTGTGACGCTACTGTAACTTTGGCTCGAAGCCCGAGGGACCCAGACCTTGCTGAGCTTCTGACACCTAGCTGGATTAGGCAATGACGCCACAGCACCTACATTTTGTATATACACATATGTGGTCTCCGTGGTGCAGTGACTACTGTGTTCACGTCTCACAACGAAAATGTTGTGGGTTCGAACCATAATCTTTCCACTTGTGTTGCATAGATAACATAAACCTTGGGCAAGTTGTTGACTCATTAGTGCTTCTCTCTCTACAAGTGTATAAATGGATACCTGGTCGGAAGTTATACGCGCCATGTGTGGCTGCACCCTTCTATATGCTATATGCTATATGCATCCAGAGCAGGGGTCGTAAAATACAAAGTCGACTGAGTAGTCCTAGGCTTTTAGCAGACTCAAAACGGCAACTTTACTTTACATACAAGTGAAAATGAAAAAAGTCGGGTATTGGTATCTTTATAGCCTTTCAGCGTATTCTGGTCAGCGCCATTGGCCTCCGGTTCCTAAGTTGATGTAGCTAACTGCCAATATTTGTGGACGCTATTATTATCTTTAATAATACGTTTCGGAGAGTTCATGGCCTAAAGAAGATTTTCTACTATCTTTACTCCAGCAGCAACGGTATCCTTGACCTTTAAATCAAGCAAGCATTTCCACATGCATTTCAGGCTTATCTATAGACAATTTTTCAATGCCCATGCCTAGGAATGATTTGCAGATTATAAAAAGAGTCGTGTCCTTAAATAGAATTAAATTGAATTTTCAAGGCCAAAATAGACTAAAAAGCCGAAAAAAGATTTGAAAAGCGTAGGAGTATGCAAGCTAAAGAACTGAAGAAAACTGTTAATAGCTGCAGTATAGAAATCGGCAAGTTAGATGTCGTACAATCTGATAAATCGTTATCTGGGCAAGTTCTGGGACGCAGACAATAAAAACTGGTATAGGAATAACAGTGCCCAGTTAACATGACTTGAACTTATATCTTGATATCATCGTCTTGTAGAGAGACATTTGGAAAGACAAGCTAGCCGGCAGGGTTCGGGCAGATAAATATGCACATGAGTT
This sequence comes from Chrysaora quinquecirrha, assembly GCA_014526335.1. Lineage (NCBI taxonomy): Eukaryota > Metazoa > Cnidaria > Scyphozoa > Semaeostomeae > Pelagiidae > Chrysaora > Chrysaora quinquecirrha. The sequence continues at coordinate 6,062 of JACTAT010000053.1, read as the reverse complement.
AAGTATTGCACAATACTCGAGTTTTAGGGAAAGCGGTTCTTTAGATTCTTTGCAGCAAGTTTGAGATTGTATAACTACTTTGGGCATCGACAAAGGACAAACTGCTAAATTTTATCTTATCTTAGGGGAAAAACTGGCTTTAAAGGCGAATTTTCAGTGTCACAAGATATGTTTTGTGAGGGATGTTTTTTGAGAACAAAGCTCGGACCGTTTAGCGTTTTCAGTTATCCGTTCATACCATGAATAGGAAATCTACTTTCAGGGCCATTCAATTCAATACAGCTCAGTACATGACTGTGGCCGTTCTCTAGCGTTGCTGTATCCTAACCCTAATCATACAGGGGTTTTGACCTAAAATCTTGAGCAATAGAGCAATGAAACAAGGCACAGGCACTGTATTAGACATGATAGTCACCACTTATCATGACAAGCCTTTGATATTTAGTAGGGCAGCGTTTCGGGAGATCCATCTCCCATCATCTGGCAATGAGAAATGTGGAGTCATTCCGAAATTGAGCGCCAAAAATTACGAGCTTCCTCGCAGGCCCGATGAATTTCACACTTCGATCCAACCTTTGTAAAAATAGGAAAGAAACCACATTTCTCATTGCCCGATGATGGGAGACGGATCTCCCGAATCGTTGCCCTACTAAATATCAAAGGCTTTACATGATAAGTGGTGACTATCATGTCTAATACGGTGTCAGAAACAGCCTTGATAAGTCCAAATATATTTACTCTGTTGAAAAGGCACAGGCACTGGCCAGCGCATTACAAATAATTTAGGTGAATTGAGGCTCTCCCACTCCTACTACGATGTCCTAAAGAAATCATCATGAAAAAATGCCAAGCATGTTTGTCAAAAATTGACTTTCCTTACAATAAATAATAATCTGGAAATTTCTGTACCTTTTTTTACTAGCAACCATTTGCTATTATCTCGCAAAGAATCAGTCGATTCTGGTGAGATTTACTGGTAAAAATAGGCATTCATATCATAGTGAACAGAAAAGACTTTTCTACATTGACTATGTTTATATAAATCTTTGACATGACATTGACAACATTCCAAATAAGGCAACGTTACGTGCCCCATTGTTGCTATTTTCGGTTTTTTTGGCCATTTTGCCGATAGTGCATATATGCTAGCCGTCAGTGAGTTTGGAAGCTTACATTCATCAGACAACAGAACAGTTGCAAGAAAACCTTGATGGATGGTGAAAAACCCTCCCACCCAGGAAGATTAGAGTTAACTTGTGCAACGAGACTACATTCAGGTTCAGGTTCAAAAAGATTAAATAAGTGTACTTGCTTTCTTTCATTAAAAAGAAGTGGACTTAGGGAAGAGGCATGGAGTACAACAAGGTCTTCTGTTACAGCGTAGAAAGACTTGGATAGGTTAAAAATCATAACAGAATGAAAACAGTAACATTCAAAACTTACACTGCTACTTGAAGACCAAGGCAAGGAAACCAGAGTCTCCTGAGCTGAATATCAAACGCCTAGAAAAAGAGAAGAAAACCAGATGGATTGGAATATCATTTCAGTGGTTGATGAGGATAAGAACTGGAAAAACAGGCTCGTTAAAGAAAGCATTCACTCAGTTCTATCAACTCCTTGTATCAATCTTACTCAATCCCAGAAATCTGGTTGAATAACATCAAAAGTTGCACTGAACGCAATTTTGGCGCCACAGATTTTAGAAATTGAGCACCAAAAAATTCTGAGCTTCCTCGCAGGTCCAGTTATTTTAACACCTTTCGATCCAACCTTTTCAACAAATAAGAAAGAAACACACACCAAAATAGGCCGAGAACTATGTAAAAAACATCTATAAAAACCAAAAAAAAGTTCTACATGAGATATTGTATCTTGCCTGACAGTTATCAATGAAATTCTTTGCATTTCCTTTCTAAGAACATCTGCTTTCGGAATCTACATCTTGTTTTTATACCTAGGCAAAAATTGCCAGTATTTTGGCAGATTTTGTGGCCGGTACTAGGGCCAAAGTCGATTTGACGGTTGAGATTCGAGTAAATTCGATCTGGGGCCTGGGGACGAGGTTGGGGAGAAGGTAGAAACTCCAAAAGGGGGGAAGGAAAAATAACCAAATTTTAGAGAAAAGAGGATATCTGTCACACATCAGCGAAAGACTTTTGCAATCCACTATAAAAACAACGAACAAAGCACACAGTACATGTTCTTTGTAGTAAATGGAAAAAAGTCAAAATGCATTGGGTCAGCGGAAGGGTGACACGTAATTAAGAGATCACGTGAACGATTTAACACCAATAAGGCGTTTCTTTAAGAAAATAAACTCATGCTTACACAGTAACACGATGTGTTTAACACTGTGAACACAAGGTCAACGAATATTACAGCTATTCAACATAGTATGTCAATTTTTCTAAACAATCGCTGATTTTATTGTTCGGCTTTACAAAATCGCCACCTTTCTGCCGGACTGCACTCACAGATTTACCAATGATATGATCACAAAGACAATTAGCGGGATACGAACATTGATACAAGCAAACGCAACGCACAAGATTGGTTGTTGAATTTTCCTTTGGTCCGATTGGCAAACTGGATTGGACCCCCTACTGACGGCTCGTTCTTATTGCGCGTCACAAGGCTGTAGTGTTCAGTGTCTGAAGGGATATAGCGGGAAGACAGCTGTGTACAATACTGATAAATCGATAATAAGAGAAGTTATTGCATTCAGTAAGACTTCTATCGGCGATTCGTCAGGTCACTGAGGAAAATTGGCAAGTTTATGCAAAGAATAAACACAGGATTTATTTTCATGTTTTATAAACAGGACAGCTAAAGAGATTCAGTGAGTTGATCATACTATGACAAATATATTCACGACTAAGATGAATTCAGAGGATACGAAAGACGTTGAAAGACTGGGCCATAAATATATGACGAGTTATGTACAGAATAAATCGAAGAAATACTCGTCCAAATCGCTACCATTATCAATAGCAAACATCCTAGGACATATAGATTCTAGTGACGAAAACACACGTGAAAGGCCTTGTAGTGAAAATGAACACAAAAATAAAAACTCTGAGAAGAATGATACAGTTGATAACGATGACGCAAGCTCTGAAGTCGATATTGAGAATGATTTATCGAACAAATTCGAAACTGAAAACGAATCAAATCAGCAAGAAATGAAAATCATCGAAAATTCCTCGAGTCAACAAGAAAAACAATCACCGTCATACACTGCTATCATAGCTCAAGCAATTCTGAGTTCACCAGATAAAAAACTACCACTTGGAAGCATATACGAGTATATTGCTGAACATTTTCCTGAGTTTTTAAAGAAAGGACAAGGCTGGAGAAATTGTGTACGACATAATTTGTCGCTGAGTGAATGCTTCATAAAGGCAGGCAGAGCACGAAATGGACGTGGGAACTATTGGGGTATTCATCCACGTTATCTGAAAAACTTCAGCAAGGGTGACTTCAGAAAACGAAGGGCTTCACATAGACCAAGAAATCGAGATTTCGGAATGGGATTAACTGCGGACAGGTTAAATTATTCACATTTTCTGAATCCATTTTTAATTCCAAGTAACCATCCAGCATCTGGACATCATAGATCATTTTCAGTTGAGAGTTTACTCTCTCCAGAAAGAGGATTTTCTGCGTTCGATTCCTATCGATCTAGACTTTCAAAAACAGAAGCTTCTAGACTGTCTGGATTATGTGCTCCGACGATACCTGGATGGTTAGAACACAAACCTATGCAACATGGCAGCGTTCATGGATTCTACGATAGAGATCTACCCTCACAAACTCCTTGTTCTTGTAACATGTACTGCTGGACACGGGCTTAAATCAGGCCTCAATTTAGCTATTTATTCTTGGTGATATAGCCGAACTTACATCAAATTGTATACAAAGTTTCTAAATTCACAAATTATGGAGTATTTATTTGGACAAAAGGTATTAATTTCAATTTTTATTCTATGCTATCTTATCAACTTGACTTGAATTGTACATTAACAGGTTTAGCACAGGTGACAATTTTGTATTTATATTATCAGTCTAGTTATTTCTAAATTATTTATCCATTATTGGTGTTTTCATGGTAAATGTTACCAGTTTTGAACATGATTTTGTTTCTGAAGTTCACGTCTAACATTTGAACGTTAAATAAGGTTTTATACTGTTATCTCAAGACTGATAAAAGAAAATTTCGTTAAATGGTTTATCAAACAACATCCACGCTCGTTTCAGAGATGATACAGCTCAATTTAGCTTAACTGACAGGCCTCAAGAATGCTCATTTCGAACTCGAGAAAACTGAGTTTTTGGCCTAGCTAATCTCAAATCTTGCAAGCAAATTATAGCAACTGATTTTTTAAACAACATTCAACCTAGTCGACGACGCTTAATTTAGCCTGAATAAACTGGTCTCAAGAAAGCTCATTTGGAAGTCGAGAAAACTGAGTTTTTGGCCTAGCTAACTGGCTTCGACAAAAGGCATCTCAAATCTTGCAAGCAAATTGTATCAACTGTTTTTTAACGACGTTCAAGCTCGTTTTATGGTCGAGAAATCTACGTTTGGCCTAACTAAACTGGCCTCAAGGAAGCTCATTTCAAACCTTAAAAAACTAAGTTTCTGGACTTGCTTTCTGGCGTCCAAAGAAAGAAAAACTTGGGCATTCCACACCCTTTTCTGTAACAATAAAGTCGTGGATATCAAAGTTTGTATCGTGTTAATAACGAAGTTGTTTTAGTAGCAAATGTTTTGTGTTCCCATGGCGAAAAGAAGTTCTCATCTTTTCTATAAAAACAAGAAGGTTTAGTTTTCCTTCGCAAGCAAAACAAACAACTTTGAAAGCCTGAAATAACTGTTATGTGATAGAAGAAAGAGGACCCAAAGAAATCTGAACGAAGGCGACATTTCAAGGGTAGGCTTTGCTTAACTGAAGGGTGCGTTCAGCAACATAGGAGTAAGGGGTTGCCTATATGTAGGCAGTGTTTAAACTAATATAGCTGTGGGCAGGCGACTATTTAGAGGAAACTTTCAAGATTTTCTTTTCAAGGATACAGTCGATATTACAATCTATGACGCGGCAATACTCATGTTATGGGTTCCTGTGTTGTCCAGACCTAAGATTCTTGAAAACACCACTTAGGCCAATATCTTGTAAATTGCAGAAAGTAATTATTTGTAAAAACAAATTAAGTTTCAATAAAGCGACGATACAAATGTAATAATGAGTTCTCAAGTGTTCGCAAGTAATGGCAATAATTTCAAATTTATTTGAATTATTGCTAAATTTAAATGTTTAAAGTTTGGTAATAAATTGTTTTATTTGCGGCTAATTGGAATGAGTGGTTTAGGCAACGAAGTTGAGGGTAGTCCGGCAACGTGGCGGCAAGGAGAAGTTGTCGCTGGAGTTGGCGTAACGAAAACTTTAGGATAAACGAAACTCGAATAGAATTTACGCTTTAACGTTTTATTTCAAACTAGTAAGCCTTTCCAAACAGATTTTTGGCTATCTGACGAAAATTTTAACCGATCTTTCGGGAGCTTTCGCAGTCTCGCGAACTGTTGCTACAGAAGTAGCAAAAAGGTCCTAGTAATCATCTGTCACAAACATTTGTAAGTTTGAAGGTTTTTTCCGACAAAAACATGCAAGAATACCCTTTAAAGCGTTCGCGTTACCGACATACGCATATTCGAAAAAAGCAAAGAAGGGTGTGGTCGACAAAACAAGCTTCAAAGCTGTCTGGTTTTGATCGCGCCACAAAAGCTTCGAAGTTGGTTTTTGAGACTTAAGCATTTTCTTAAGCCTTTCTACGGCTAGAGATAGCCTTGGATGGTTGCTAAGAACTCCAATTAAGATAGGAAAGTAGCCTTTTTAGTAGGAAAACAATTTTTCGCATGTAAGGAAAAATTCGTATCAGAATGAATGAACCTTTGTGCCAGCAGGATACCAACGGCTGGTTTTCGAACAACTCCGTAGCAGAAAATCAACAAGGTTTATATCCAAGTTTCATTTACAAACGGCTTTCTCAGCTCCATGCACTCT
>JACTAT010000613.1:0-12727 GCA_014526335.1 Chrysaora quinquecirrha | reverse complement strand
ACCAAGCATCTGTTTCTAAATTATAATCTAGGAATCCTCCATTCATTTAACTCATCAAAAAACACTTGCCATGCGAATGAAACAGTAGCAGCAGATTGCAGTGGCTAATCATTTCACTTGATTAATTTTTAATTTCATCGACTCGTAATACGTAATTCAATTTTTCCGCCATATTTGATTCGTTGTTTAGTATGCAAGCGTTAGAGGAAAATAGATCAATGAAGAAATTTACTTGTTATGACTCAAAGTCTGGCAGTTAGCGATGAGTTCGATGATGAATATGCGTTGAGGCTACGATGGTAATTGGCTTTCTGGGGATTCCGTCTTTGTAGCAGCTAGTTAACATTTCTTCGTGATAAAAACAGCTGAAAGTCTAGTCTGGCATTGAGTCACAGATTCCGATATATCTATGTCTTTTTGGAGACGTCTTTGTAACAACAGCAAGATCATATTTTTTCGTAGTCTGTACAGCGTAAAATTAAGTCTGGAATTAAGTCACAGTTTTGGATATCTAGTGCTTCTATAATGACAATTAGCTTTTCTGAGATACCTTGAAGATTCAACTTGTTATCCAATGTTTCAAGGAGAAAATTCGCTTTTTGGAGACATCTTTCTCAAAGCAGAGCTTATATTTTTACGTCGTAATGTATACAGCTAAAATTCCAATCTGGAAGTTTGTCACATATTCAGATAAGCACCCAATCCTTCTGCAATAACTATTGAAATTGCCTTTGTAGTGGCAATTGACCAATAATCGTATTTCATACTGTTGTACCACTGAAATTCAAATCTGGAACTCAATGAAAGATTTGAATTAATATAGAATGCTTCTTCATGAAAAATTAGCTTACTAGAGTGGCAGTAAGCTTACGTTTCTTCGTGATACTGTTCTTAAGCGATAGTTGTATTTGCTGTTGCTGAGTATTGGTGTCCAATGTATTCATTAGCTGTAGAGGTATCTTGCAGTGGTAGCTATACCTCTAATGCAAAGAGAGAACTTGGTATTTTCGTTTGTAAACTATAAGTGTAGCATTTAATGCTGTGGAGATAGAAAAGCAGCTGAATATATGAGCCTTTTAACTGCTTTCGAATGATTGTAGCCAGAGAAGTATGGCGATTGATCTTGGTAGTAATATGCAAATTAGATATTGCATAGACATGCATTCTTCTTCGTCACAAACGTCGCCGTCATCTCCATTATCGTCATCGTCATTGTTGTTGTCATCGTGCTCAGGTGAGCATTATCTGAAGTAGGGATATTGAATAGCCTAGTGCTAATCTAAGCTGTACGACTTTATTCCTTCCTCTTAATGTGAACACATCTCATGATTCCTTGGCGACTCTCGTCACTCTACATGGCAAGTGAGACTCACACACCACTCCCCCTTCTCTAGAACCCAGACTTGCGGTTATAACTTAAATTTGCTTGTCGTTGTTTTATCTTATTTCAATTCTGTTTGTATTCTTGTAGTTTCATACTGCGAAGAAGATGATGAACATGCAGATGATGGTGGTAAGCTTCTTCATCACCTATCTTTTTTCAATTCTGGAGGTTTAGATAATCACAGTCTTGTGCCATTGACATGTAGAACTATTAATAAAATCAATTAAATAATGTAACCATGGTTTTAGCTAATTTCTCGCACTTAGTGATGATGTTCGTTCTTTTCTAAGGTGGATCAGTAGAGCAACACGGATCCGTCATAACACATCTGCTGTCACAAGTCAAGATCGGAATGGATTTAACAAAGGTGATTCAATAAATAATTTTCTTACTATTACCAACTAATGATTGACGAGTAATGATCATGAGTAGTAAGTTATTAAGTACTGACTAAGTTACTGATTGATGATGAGTGATTACTGGTTAGTGATTAATGATTGGTGATTAGTGATTTATGATTAGGTATTGATGCCTAATTTACCATTCACGATTCTTTAGTCTTCATATATGATCTCTTATGAGGGATAAATGATTTCTGATTGATGATTAGTGATTACTGATTGGCGATGAGTGATTAATGATTAGGTACAAGTTATTGATGCCTGATTTGCCATTCACGATTCTTCATCCTTCATATATGATCGTTTATGAGAGATTAATGATTACTGATTGTTGATTAGTGATTACTGATTGGTGTTTAGTGATAAATGGTAAGGTACAGGATATTGATGCCTGATTTGTCATCCATGATTCTTCATTCTACATATGATTGAAAAATGATCGTTTTTGAAGGATTAATGATTTCTTATTGTTGATTAGTGATTACTGATTGGTGATTGATGATTAGTGATTGATGATTAATGATGAGGTACAAGTGATGGATGCCTGACTTGCCATTCACGATTCTTCATCCTTCATATATGATCGTTTATGAGAGATAAATGATCACTGAATGTTGATTACTGATTATTGATTCATGATTCTTCATGGGTGTTATGTTGATCTGTGATGCTTTATGGGTCTTGTCGATTAATATGTAGATGTAAATGTCGATGTTATTAAAGGCTGAGCAATTATCTTTCAGGTAACCCTGCCAACTTTTATCTTGGAAAGGAGATCACTTCTCGAAATGTATGCTGATTTTTTTGCACATCCGGACATATTCAAAGGGTAAAAGTTCCTTTTACTATCATATATTCTCTGGTATTTGCTTTTCCCATAACGCAGGCTCTCTAACTAGGCATGCTCCTCATGAAACTGATGATATTCTAACTCTTTCGGTCTTCCTCACTCAGTTTTTAGTAAATTCGTAACCAGACTTGTAGATTATTCGTCTGAATTCCTTTTCAGTATACCAGAACTAAAGGACCCCAAAGATCGAATGATTCAAGTTTTAAAATGGTATCTGTCATCATTTCACGCAGGAAGAAAAGTGAGTTGAAACAACTTTATTGTAAATTTGATGCAATTAAAGCAACTTCCATTTCCTTGTACCATCTTTAACTGCGCAAGTTTGGCACTGATTACAGTTAGGTGCAACTTTCAAGCAATTCATGTAATATTGATATAGCACACCAGGCTTTAAATGCAACACATTCAACAAGACATATTTTGCCCCTTATTCACTGTTACGTTATAATCGGCTTACATTTTGGTTTCGTGCAACTGTGCAGCAATGCATGTAATATTGCAACATTCAATGAGTCCTATTCGTCTCCTAATTCAATACTACATTATAGTCAGGCTATGTCATGGTTTCATACAACTTTGCAGCAACTTCGTCACTCTCGACACAACATGAATGCATGAGGTTTCAAACTAAAATCTGATGAATAGAGTGAAAATATTGAAGTGGAAGTATTGGCCATGGAGCGGAAATATTATACTAGATTTTCCCATCTGTTGCACCAACACTTTTACACCATCGTGTAGAAACGTTATTATACACTTCTTCCTAGCTTCTTTTATCCCTGCTTATTGTATTGTATCATGATCTATGCCTTTTTGTCTTTGTTTTTCAGGGATCCGTTGCAAAGAAACCATACAATCCAATTCTGGGTGAAATGTTTATTTGTAATTACGATTTGACTGAAGAAAAAACCCAAAATATGGTAAGAGCTTTCTATGTCCACTTTCCATGCTTTTGGTTATTTTAGGTTATGACCTCTTCAACTAATGCAGATGCCATATCAGATTCTGTAGTTGGCTACATTCTTTTCTTGCCGTGTCTCATATCTCCTAATGATATCGATTGCTAGTAACCTTGTTTACTCCTGCCAGCCATGTATGCCGTGTGCTGTCTGCTGCGTCCTCTAGACCCGCCAAACGCTCCTATGATGGCTAGATGTTCTAGCTGCCGCTTCCTTAGCACATGGACAAAAAGCCTATCTGGCATCGTATGATGTTTCTTATTAGTTGCCTCGTTGCCCTGTCTGTAGAAGGACAACATTATTACTGACTCTGTCCATTCAGGATGTGTTCAACATTGTTTGGATGAACCACCTTTCTGTGCTGAAGGTGCCGTGGCGTCGTGGCCTAATCCAGCTGGCTCTTGGTAACAGAAGCTCAGGGGGGGTCGGGATGCGAGCCCCAGCTACAGCAGCATCACTGCCGGGGACGAGGTCTCGATTAGTTAACCTACTACTGAAATCCTTGCGACTGGCGCACACCATCTTATTCTCACCTTCACCTTTTCTACGGCTTCTAGCTTTGTCTACGTTACTTTGCTGATATGACCAATGATATTAATCTTTGTCAATGATATGAACTTATATTCTGTGTTATATTCTTGAATTCTTCATTTTAGGAAGACTTTGTTTCTGACGGTCCAGTGCACGGTGCAACAAAGGAAGACGTGACATTTGTAGCAGAGCAAGTTTCCCATCATCCACCAAGTTTGTATTCTATGCTTATCTTTGAAACTTATTCATTATTTTATCAGTAATGTACGAAGATTGATACAGAAGCTTTGCGAGGCGGGCTACCATTACTGCCAGATTAGCCTTGTCAAGACAAGACTCCAGTCAATGACTTTTGCTTCCCATTCCATTCCATTACATTCCACCAATCGACAATCATTCTTAGAGAAGCTGGTGCGAAAATGCATGTGACTTGAACTTTCGCTAGAGTTCGGGGCTTACTACACACAAATTACACGTCTATATCCTAGACGTTCACCTTTTTGCAGATGATACAAATTTTTTGTATTTATATGCAAATATCAACATCATCTAAACTAAAACCTACCCTGAACTAAAAAGTACATATCAGATTGGCTTGCTGTAAAACAATTAGCCTTGAATAAAATCAATTAACCTTCTTAATCATATATCGTTGCCAGGAAAAGTGCCTTAAAATATTAATGTAATTACACAAATAAGGTTTACTGAAACTTGGAATCAACTAAGCATAATCTCAGAGTGTACTAAGTCTACCATTTCAGATTTTGTATCATTCCAACGAACCAAATAGTTATGTAAGATTTCTCATAACTGACATCTTTATTTTCCAGTCTCTGCATTCTATGCTGAATGTTTCAATAAAAGAGTTTGTTTTAATTCATACATCTGGACCAAATCAAAGTTTCTTGGCCTGTCAATCGGAGTAAACATGGTTGGACAAGGTAAGGCAGTTGTTTTGTTTGCAGGATTATGCCTTGTTCAGGCGTCATGTCAGATTCTCCCTGCCAAAGAAATAACCTCTGGTACGGCAGTAGCATGGTGTGTTAATCAACCAGTGATTTGGGCTGTAGCCATTTTGTCTTGCGGTACGTCGAGCTACTGCCGGCCGTGCCGGAAATTGGCAAGTGTGAACTAAACGGTCTGCCCAAAGCTTCTCATCTCAGTTGCAAGTCCGACGAATAAAAGTTTCAGCTGAGGCTAAGAGAATACACAGAGGAGATAGTCGCACCACGATCAATCGCCGTGCCAAGAGTCAAGGCTGTGCGGTGCCAAAATACTACTGGCACGAAGCAACTCTACCCTACTACGAGACGAATTTAACAGTTTACTAATTTTCAGGCACGTCAACAAAAAAGGGGGAGGGGGACAAAGGGGGACATACCCCTACGTAATAGTTTGTACTTCATTGTTCATAATTACATTCTACTTCAATTGTGAAATTGTTATTATACTTTGTTTTGGATTTTCTTATTGATTTCATTATATTGCATTATATAGTCGAAATTAAAATAAAGTTTACCACAGTACCTTGGACAATTTTCTTTTATTATAAGGCATAGGGACGATAGGGGTAAAAAAGGATAATTTTGTTTCAGTGTATTTTTTCTACTTCAAGGAACAACATATCTTTTGGATCACGACGAAGAATATGTCATGACGTTTCCCAATGGATACGGAAGGTGCAGTTTCTAGAATGCATTATTTCAGAGTCCTATGTCTATTCAAATTAAACCAAAACTCTTGCCCCAAGAGGCACCATGAACTTGCGTCTTTGCTGCCATATTTTGGTCATTGAATGTCCTACTCTTTCCTATGTCTATCTATCTTGGGAATTAAGATTCGTTTTGATGCCAAAGTGATGGTGCTCATAGTGCAATGTATACTAAGTTCTTTCTCCAAGAGCTGCTATATTTTGGTCATTGAAGGTCCTACTCCTACCTATGTCTATCTATCTTGAGCATTAAAATTCGTTTTGATGCCAAAGCGGTGGTGCTCATAGTGCAATGTTACTAAGCTCTTTCTCCAAGAGCTGCCATATTTTGGTCATTGAAGGTCCTACTCCTACCTATGTCTATCTATCTTGAGCATTAAAATTCGTATTGATGCCAAAGTGGTGGTGCTCATAGTGCAATGTATACTAAGTTCTTTCTCCAAAAGCTGCTATATTTTGGTCATTGAAGGTCCTACTCCTACCTATGTCTATCTATCTTGAGCATTAAAATTCGCATTGATGTCAAAGTGGTGGTGCTCATAGTGCAATGTATACTAAGTTCTTTCTCCAAAAGCTGCTATATTTTGGTCATTGAAGGTCCTACTCCTACCTATGTCTATCTATCTTGAGCATTAAAATTCGTATTGATGCCAAAGTGGTGGTGCTCATAGTGCAATGTATACTAAGTTCTTTCTCCAAAAGCTGCTATATTTTGGTCATTGAAGGTCCTACTCCTACCTATGTCTATCTATCTTGAGCATTAAAATTCGCATTGATGTCAAAGTGGTGGTGCTCATAGTGCAATGTATACTAAGTTCTTTCTCCAAAAGCTGCTTTATTTTGGTCATTGAAGGTCCTACTCCTACCTATGTCTATCTATCTTGAGCATTAAAATTCGTATTGATGTCAAAGTGGTGGTGCTCACAGTGCAATGTATACTAAGTTCTTTCCCCAAGAGCTGCCATATTTTTGTCATTGAAGGTCCTACTCCTACCTATGTCTATCTATCTTGAGCATTAAAATTCGTTTTGATGCCAAAGTGGTGGTGCTCATAGTACAATGTGGACTATGTTCTTGCTCAAACAGACAATATAGACTTACTTATATAAGCTGTCGTATTTTGGTCATTGCAGGTCGATTCTAACTGTGCCTTGGGTAGAGATGGGTGGTAAAACCGAGATAACATGCCAGAAAACTGGATATGTTGCCAACATTGAATTTCATACCAAAGTAAGTACAATATTGATTTTAATATTTTTACTTCCTTACTCCCCGAAATATAATCACATTCTTATACTTGTAAAGGATGTTGAGTCTCTTTTGGGAGCTTCTTATACCTTTAATAATGTCTTTTTTGCAATTTCAGCCCTTCTACGGTGGAAAAAAGCATCGAGTAACTGCAGATGTTTTGTGAGTTTTCCTATTTGCGATACCAATAATTTCCTTCTTTATACTTGTTTTCTGTGAAGCCAAGAAAGACCCGTTCACACTTTATCGGCCAAATTTTGGACTGATTTCGAAGAGTCTTGATTTTCGCTCCGTTGTGGATTTCAAATGCTGCGTTCACATACAATATTTCCTCGAGATACGGCCAAAATGAGCTTGGTCCAACTGAGTACATGCCTGAGTACCAAGCCTATGGTCAGCTTACTCAGTTGAGAGAGTAACACAGTTGGTCTCAAGTTAGAGACCAGTGGTCATACCAGCTTCTTTACATGTCATCAATTGTTGACATTTGTTTGTTTTGATTAGTGCTCCTGGAGAGAAGAAACCACTAATGTCTGTCAATGGGGAGTGGAATGGAATAATGTATGCCACGTATCCTGGCCAAAAGGTATGTTGCGACTCATTTGCCTATTTAACTATGTCCTTTTAACTCAAACAAAAACAGTTATATCTATTGTTAAACAGGCAAAGCTGTATTAACATAGGGGTTACCTGTTTTGGGAACATGCTCTTAAAATCTGATGTCTCGACTTAAAAGAGTTCGTAGACGGTGGCATAGCTTACTCTTTGTTGATGGAAAGACCAGAGAACATGAAAATAATGTCATTTGCAAATAGTTTTGTTTCCAGTAAAGTATAGATTGCGCAATCTGAAGAAGACTTTCGGAGATGACATCCATTTCACTTTCATTTTCTGATTGTTGCACTTCGATCCGCTTCTGTGTCCACATTCCGCCTTAGTCAATTATTGCTCATCTGTTTTTGACGGTTATACCTTGAGGCGTGTCAGAGCAGAGATTTTTCTCCTGTTTCCGCTCTTAGTTTCGCTATCCTTAAATTTTTGATAAGCCAAAGTCTATTATTTTGTTGATTTTTTCCAGGAGCCAGAAGTGTTTGTAGATACATTTAATATGCCAGTTGTAAAGAAAAAAGTCGTCTCAATACCCAAGCAACAAACATACGAATCTCGAAGGTAAATATGTAGATATTGCAAAACATTCACTTTACAGGCCCAGCAAGCAAGCAATTTTTATTTGTTAACGCAGGTCAGGGGTTCTGGCAGCTATACGGCTGATTTGAATCTGCAGCTTGTGTTAATGTTCTAATACTTACGATTATTCAGATTTACAGGGTGGCCCAAAAAAAGGGACCCCCCAACTAAATAATTTATTAATAATTTATTCTTAAGTTGGAATTTCATGAAATTAATACTACATGATATTCAACTCAAGCGAGATAAATCTTGTAAATATCATGATGATATGGGTTAGTATCTCTGAATAAATTGACTTTAAAACTTTACAATCCAAAAACGTACTGTTACAAAATATGCAACTTTATACCCTTACGTAATCCTTACGCAACAAAACAGAAAAATCAATAACTCATTCTTTCAGTCAAATGATATTCAAAATGTCCTCAATCCTGCTCAAAACACTTCACTAATATGACTGGCCATTCATTAACGGTCGTGACAATTTTACTCTGAGATAATGATTCTCCTTCACGCACGATTGCAGTACAGTACGCAATAATGGAATATAAACAGCTTATTTTTGGACATCATGAATTTAATGTCCCATTGCGCCGAGATGGAAGCTCTTATCACCAACATATTTCTACACGATAGCGCACTAGACTTGAATATTACCTGGTATAAATTTGATAAAATTCCTCCTTGAGAATATTCTTGAACAAATACCGTTGGTTCTCATCTACCGACCTAAAAAGGATGGACAGCTAAGTTGAAAATAAGCTTGTGGAAATTGGTCCCAAGAACGCTTTGAGCACTCGCTTTGAAGGTGCTGTGGCGTCGTGGTGTAATCCAGCTGACTCATGGTGTCAGAAGCTCAGTGTGGTCAGGGTTCGAGCCCAGCCACGGTAGTGTCACAACCAGGGTCAAGATCTCGATTAGTTAACCTACTACTGAGATCCTACCAACTGGCGCTAAAACACCATTTCACCTTCACCTTCACCTACTCGGCCACATCACCTAGTTCTATTCGAGAACTAGTTCGATTCTTTACTTCATCAATTGGTCTCAACCAACTTAATACCTCTCTCAGGAAATCGCCCTTTGCTCAGAAACTGATGGTGAAGTATTGCTGGAATCTGACTAAAGCATTTTCTTTTATATCCTAGGCTTTGGCAAGATGTAACAAAAAATTTAAAAATCGGAAATATCGAACAAGCAACAGCTGGAAAACACAAGGTTTGTGGTTGAAATAGTGTAGTTTTTGATTGAGTTCTGTTGTTGCGTGCGACGTGTGCCGTTAATTTTACGATCTACTAATTACTAAGATTATACTACCAATTCCATTACCAATATTAAAAAAAAATTACCAATACTACCAAATGTAGTACCAATGAATTATTAGGAAAACTTAATTTTATGATGGTTAGTCATTTCAGTTTTCTTGACTTCCCAAATTTTGAACTAAATCAATCAGCACCAGAAAGCCTTTGTAAAACTCTACGTTAAAATTCTGAAAATCTGAGAAACCTTTACGTGGTTTACATGGTAACAGTTTAGAATTTTAACTTATTTCATATGAATTCTTATTCTTTAGCTTGAAGAAAAACAACGTGCAGATGCCAGAGAAAGAAAAGAAAAGAATGAAAAAGTGATTAATAGGGTATGATACTTAAAGGTTTCGTTTCATTTGATGTGTTATTTGTTTTGATGGTTTAAAGATAGGATGAAGAGAATCAGCTAGAAGGTATGCAACATGTTTTCGAAGGTAGGTAGTGTACAGTAATATGAAAATTCAAAAAATGCTCAATTAAAGGAGCACGTTGGATAAAACAGGATGAAATTAAATGCTGACGAATACAGACTGATATGAACATGCTGACGAATACAGAATGAAATAAGAATGCTGACGAATACAGTATGAAATGAAAATGCTGACGAATACAGAATGAAATAAGAATGCTGACGAATATAGCATGAAATGAACATGCTGACGAATGCAGTATGAAATGAACATGCTGACGAATACAGTATGAAATGAACATGCTGACGAATGCAGTATGAAATGAACATGCTGACGAATACAGTATGAAATGAACATGCTGACGAATACAGTATGAAATGAACACGCTGACGAATACAGTATGAAATGAACATGCTGACGCAATGAAGTGCACATGCTGACGAATGCAGTGAGAAATAGATAAGCATAGGACCATAATCCTTATTTCTAACATTAATTTTGTTGTTAAATATGAATAAAAAGTTAAATAGTTTAATGAAGATACAATACATAGACTGATTCCCTAAAATCTAAATTAAGCCGCTTTTTAAATGACTCTCTTTCCTTCAGGTTTTCGAGGAAAAGGAAAATGGTGTTTTCCTGTATAAAAATCCGTTATGGAAAAGACTTTAAGGTTGACAATTATTGATGTAAATTTAGAATTATTATAAATAGATGTTTTCAAAGTTAATAAAGAAAAATCAATATTTTTAATGTCTGAAATGATGACATGAAATTTTTAGGCATTATAGTGACTGTTTTGGCAATTTCAACGAAAACTTTCAGAGCATTGTTGCTGCTTTTCTGTTTATAGTTGCATTTTCGCAAGTGAAAAATTTGTTATTAATATGATGCAGATTAATTCAAAAGTTTATTTAATATCTTGAATCACGAAAATGATATGACATGTTTAAAAGCTCAAGGAATTATGTATTTGCCAAATGAGAAAATTGAGAGCTTGAATTTCAGTGTTTTGTGGATTAAATAATTATACTAATGATAACTTTAAAGAAATAGGAATATGTCTGTATTTTTCGTTATATATGTCTTTGTGCATGGATTACTTAAGAGGGTAATTGTTTAGCTCCCTTAAAACCCCGTTTCTCAAGAAGGAACTTTTTGGTTTTGGAAATTATGTTCCGGCATAGCAACAACAACAACTGGGAACACAATCTTTGAACTGCAACTGCTGAACTGGTGCTGGTCGGCTGGTTGTTGAGATAATTTTGGACTTATCTGGAATGTTGGTGAAGGACAACAAAGAAGCTACAAGGTAAAATGTCATATTGATTGTGCTGGTCAAACAGATAATTGCGTATATCCCATTCCATCCTTGTTTTATCATCAAATGCCGTGTACACATAGTAGGTACTAGGCCAAATGTCTACTTCTCCACCTGGACCTGGCTCACTGGCCGTACGTCGTGGTCACCAATCATACCTAATCATTCATTTTTAGTATGAATGATTAGGTATGATTGGTGACCATGACATTTTTAAGCACTGATAGTGATGTCCAATCGATGCAATGATCACAATGATTACCATGATGCCTAAGAAATGATGATCATGATGATGATCAATGAAATGGTGAATATGTATGATGATGATCAGATTAGATCACCAGCATGAAAATGATTTCGATCACTATAATCGTAAATGATCTGTCCTGCCGATCATGGCAAACGTAAGATTTGTGCAATGATTATGATTATGATGATGATGATGGTTTTGATGATGATGATTATGATCAAGATAATGATGATAATGGTGGTGGTGGTATTGATGAAGATGATGATGTATGATGGTGATGATGGTGGTGGTAATTTTGCTGCAAATGCATATTTTATATATCATCTCCTTTTTCCATTCTAGATATGGGTAATAAACAGCTTCTTGCATTCAGTCTGGTAGTGTTTTGTGGCATTTTGTAGCAGTTGATGCATTAACACCTCCACACCCAGCAATTCCACATGATGTAAGACTTGATTATATTGTATTTTTATTAGAAATGAGTTTTTTGAATTTTCATTTATTTTCACTCATTTATTTTCCTTTTATGTTATCAAATATCAGAGGCAGAGAGTTAACTAATGATCATTGAAGGCAAGAAGTGATTACTTTCTGTTGGAAAACAAGCAGATGCGCTATCTCAAACTACTCTAAGGTGACAAATAAACGAGGGTGTCAAAATAAATGGGGGGATAAGAAATTTTTTGGTCCTAATAATGAAATCAATAAACAAGGGGCACATTTATTTGGCACCTTAGAGTAATCTTGAAAGTTGGCGTGCATACAGACATGGTATCAAAGCAGGCATTGCCAAATAGATGGTTTTCTCAGGGCAGGATCCTGTACAAATTTTGACCACATGTTTGTCCTAATAAATTTAAGAATTTCTTGAATGACCTTACCCATATTTTTCTTTGACCACACCTTTTTGCCCCCCTCCCCCAGTGTTGGACCTCCAGCAATACTGCTCAATCATTGAGGTGGGGGTTGTTTCACCCTTCAAATGTGTCAGAATCTTTGCAAAATTCACTTTTGGCTTCAAAGTCAACAAAATAGAAACCAATTTGCAATCGTAACAGTGTTGTCTTGTGCTATTCCCACTGTATTTACGTCTATCCTTATCTTGATCATTTTCAATTCTAGGTTTGTGGTCGATTAGGCTCCTGCTTTTTCTGGCCC
>JACTAT010000611.1:0-16364 GCA_014526335.1 Chrysaora quinquecirrha | reverse complement strand
GTTTCTTTTCTGTTACCATAATCGCTGCCTCATAAATGCACAAGCAGGCATTTTTCACTTGGGCTCCGTATCCTATCGTTTCAGTGTCTCAAACTACCCCTATTGCTTTTGCTTAAGTAGACGTTTGGTACCTATTACCCCAGTCTAGAAATAGAACAAGGGGGCACTTCTCAGTTGGGGCACATATCCAATCTTTTTATGTGTCAAACTGCCTGTTTTCGCCAAATTTGATGCTTGTATTACAATTTGCAATAAAACTAGTGTTATAGCTTATGTAGAGGACTGGTACCAATTACCGCAGTCTAAAAATAGCACAAGGGGGCATTTCTCAGTTGGGACACATATCCTATCTTTTTTAGAATGTCAAACTGCCTGTTTTCGCCAAATTTGATGCTTGTATTACAATTTGCAATAAAACTAGTGTTATAGCTTATGTAGAGGCCTGGTATCAATTACCCCAGTCTAAAAATAGCACAAGGGGGCATTTCTCAGTTGGGGCACATATCCTATCTTTTTAGCATGTCAAACTGCCTGTTGTCGCCAAATTTTATGCTTGAATTACAATTTGCAATAAAACTAGTGTTATATCTTATGTAGAGGCCTGGTACAATTACCCCAGTCTAAAAATAGCACAAAGGGGGCATTTCTGAGTTGATGTCTATATTTTATCTTTTTAAGCGCATCAAACTACCCCTTTTCACCAAATTTGATACTGGTAACATAAAATGCACAATTGTTTCACCAACATCCCCACTATGAAAGGACCTGCTCAAAAAGGACCCGATGACATCGTCATAACTATTTTATTCTTTGAAACGCTACAAAATGTATATCAATCAAAAGCTCTCAATGTGTTCTATCTATTTTTGTCATTTTCTTTCATATTAAATGGCTATTAAGCGAATTGAAATGGGTAAAAGGTATATTTTTATGATGTCATCATGACCTCGTATATCACGTGATAGAAGCATTTCTTGATTTGGCTCCTGGTCTTAAATGATTCAGCGTGGTCGATTTACCGGGAATCAAGTTTAAAAACAAAGGTTAGGCACTTCCTTAGATTGCAGGCCAAAATACCCTGTCTAAACTGGATTCGGGTAAGTAAATTTATTGGCATAATAATTCCAAGACTTACTTTAACAAAGCTAATGTGAGGCATTGCTAGTCCCAAATGGAGCTGCTCCATCACATTTAATAATAGTTTATTTTATCTTCATCCCGCCTTTTGAACAGAATTTTTTCTATAACTATTCTCTGTACACTAAGAGCTGCTCTTCTCTGATGTGCATTCACAGTTGTTTCACTAGACTCTGGAATGAAAAAAAGCGTTTTGTTGAAAATTTTTTGACTGTTTTGCTTTGAAGCACTTGCTTTGGAACAACCTCAAGAGCTACCATCTGCTTCAGATCATCCCCAAATATGGTTGATCATTTGTAGCAAAATTCAACAATTTATAATTCATGCACATTCAAGGAAATTATTCATATTCAAGCATAATATTCATGCACATTCAAGGAAATTATTCATATTCAAGCATAATTTTCATGCACATTCAAGTAAATTATTCATATTCAAGCATAATTTTCATGCACATTCAAGTAAATTATTCATATTCAAGCATAATTTTCATGCACATTCAACAACAATTATCATACACATTCAACAAACATATTCATGTGCAACAAAATTGTTCACATTCAACAATATGAATCTACTCTTATGCAACGGGACCTTTCATGTTCAACGTATATAACGTATTCTGCACATACAGGATATATTTCATTCACATTCAACAATTTTTTTCATTCATATTCAACATGACCTTTCATATTCAACCTTTCCCGCACATTCAAGAACAATGTCCCGGATCCTCTTTTAGAATCATGCAACAAAAAGTTCCCGGATCCTCTTTTTAAATCATTCAAGGATAAGCTCCCGGATTGAAAACAAAGAGCCATATTCAGCACGTGTCGCGGAAAATGGCGGCTGGTCAACTCAACGATGACGAGGAGCGGCTTCGCCAGATTGTCAGAGAAGAACTTCAAAGAAATTCAACGTCACAATGTTTCAGTCCACAGACTGTTTACGCCCGCACACAGCAACTCATACGAGGAGCAGCCAATTCAGCTATAGAGGAGTTAGCTGGGAGGCCTAGTGCTACTAGGCCAGAAACTTCACAAACCACAGAAAGTAGAAGTGACCTCACAGCAATCACTGCATCGAGACGAAGTGTCAGTTCATTGCTATCAGTTGCCCCAAAGCGTAAAGCGCAGCCTGGTCACCCCTGGCGCTTCAAACCACAAAAAACTGCCAAAAAAGTGGAAACTAAATCAGGAGGTGGGAAATCAATCTATGTTTGGCTTTTGTGTGCCACTGATGATGAGGTAGATGTGGACGAATATATTTTAGAAGACGACATGGTTGTGTTGAAAGGGTTTGTAACACTAGACCAAAAAGACACATTTGCAGAAATAAAGGAGAAAATAACACTGTTATTCAGAACAAAGTTTCCTTTGATTGTTGCCAGTGATTTTGTTTACGTTAAAAGAGAAAGAAACAAGATATCTACACCAGTGACTGACAAAAACTTTGAATGGAACTTCAGTGCTCTGAAAGGATTGTGGGGACAAGGGAAGCTCTACTGCCGGCTGACTGTTCCAGTTTGCCAAATATCTGACAACGTTGATGATACAGAAATCGAGACTAAAAATAAGACCAAAAATACAGTCACATCCTCAGCTGAAACCTGTGCCAGAGAAGCAGGTCCCTCGGTCAGCAATCAAAGCAATCATATGGTTTCTACTGCCATTGATACCAACTGCAGTACAGACTTACAGAGGAATGATGCATCTTGCATGGCTGTCCCCTCCACGAGCATTTCAGGAAATTCCATTGATACTGCTGCCAATGTTGCTGGTCCCTCAACAAGTCTCCAAGGCAACAATATGGAATTAGATTTGGCTGGTCCCTCATCAATTGACCTGGGAAATTCCACAGAGTCTGCAAACAGTGTTGCTACTCTAGAATGTTTGGTGAATGAGCTGCTTGAAAAACAAGACAGTGAGTCCATACCAACCTTTGAAAGTCTGGATAGTGCCATAAGCCACCTTAACCCTTTCCGTCTTTGTGGTCCATTCTGGAACACGGACTAAAAAATGCAGCAAAATACGAAAGTTCTCCAAATTTAATGAAACTTACCAGTAAGTGCAATTTTCATACGCTGATTTCGAAAATCGAACTTATTTTTAAAAATTTTGAGAAATAAGGGGGCAAAAAGGGGTTTAAAGGTGGTAGCTATAGGGTAAATTTGCAAAAATCATAAAAATTTCAAAAAATAAAAACAACTTTTGAAAACAACAACTTTCACACGCTGATTTCGAAAATCGAACTAATTTTTAAAAATTTTGACTAATAAGGGGGCAAAACGGGGTTTCAAGGTGGAAGCTATAGGGTAAATTGGCAAAAATCACAAAAATTTCAAAAAAAAATAACAACTTCTGAAAACAACAACTTTCATACACTGATTTCGAAAATTGAGCTAATTTTTGAAAATTTTGAGAAATAAGGGGGCAAAACGGGGTTTCAAGGTGGTAGCTTTAGGGTAAATTTGCAAAAATCGTAAAAATTTCAAAAAATAATAACAACTTCTGAAAACAACACGTTTTCTGCGCTGACTTTGGATATTGAACTAATTTTTGAAAATTTTGAAAAGTAAGGGGGCAAATGGGGGTTGAAGGTTTTAGCGTTGTGAATCAATGATTTCGAAGAAACAATATCTCCTAGGGATATATCGTTTTCATCTCATGATGTCTCCTTCCTTTGGAGGATTCATGCCTGAAGGAAGCTTACAGTACATCTATGAGATAATGGCTGATTTGAGTACATCCAGTCTTCCGTTGGTTTTTTAAACATCGCATAGCACACGCGTATGGGTGAAAACTGGAATTCACTCTGTGAAATGCAATCTCTGCTATTGTTGGCCATCAAATTTGGAGATTCGCACCATATCGTGTATCCATTCACAAGAGCATGCATTTCAGATAGACAGCCAAAGATTCTTGATTGTTTTCTTAAACTCCAGCACTCGGCATTGTAGAAGCTGAGCTGCTTGTCAGACCTGTCAACCAAACTGTATAAATCTCGGTACAGAATAGCAACTTTTGGCGCATGTATGAATTGTATGATGACTTTGGCTCCCCTTTGGTTAACTTGTATGGGCTCCCAAAGTTGCCTGCCGGAAGATGTGCCATCGGCAAAGAAGGTAACTGTCGTTGTTGTCATTCCTGAATGCGACTGTAAGGAAATACGTGAGCTGTATTTACTAGCAGTTGCAGTAGTATATAAGTAGAATGGAAGCATATTAACAGGAATATGAATTGTAGGAAGCTTTATTCTTTACAGGCAAGTAAAGAGCCTGGGAATTAGTTTTTGGCGGGAAAACTTCGTAGCTCTGACACGCGACCAGTGAATGATCTTAGATCCTAAGGAATGACAACCCCTTTTAAAAAAATTTTGTTAGGTATAAGATACAAACCAAATGACTAAATAAGCAATGGATTCCTCAGACGATGATAGTGAAAATGACAACTTTTCATACTTTGATTCAGAAGAAAGTGACACCGACTTTGAGGAAGAAGAAGAATTGGAATATGACCCTGAAGGCATTGTAAGTGATGACGATGAAGCAGGCTGCTGTCATTGGTCTACCGAACCGAACCCTGACTTTGTTGATGAACTTGAACCTGACGACAGTCTACCTGACTTCGGCCATCCAAGCATTCATTTCGATGACAATGCAAAGCCTTCAGATATTATTGAAAGAATAATGGATGATGCTTTTATTTTGCGTTGTATTGAGGCAACAAATGAACATGGTTCATCAGACCCCAATTTTGTATCAAAGTTTGGAGAGATTCCTTTGGACGAAAAAGGAATTTGGTTTATTCGTGGGTATTTCGCAATAAGATGGCATTTGCGATTGCTTCGCTATCCACAAATGAAATGGGCTTGGTCCGACGATACCTTGCGGTCACAACCAGAGATAAAGAAATTGATGCCATATGATCAATTTCGACTGATGGCAAAGCATTTTCGGGTGGTAAAACAGTCGGTCTTGCCTTCAAAACAAAGCAACAACTATCATCCCTTGCAAAACATAAATGAAGGGGTGCGGCATCTTAGGCAAAAGTCACTGGAAATGTGGTCCGTAGGAACAAAGCTATGCATAGATGAAGGACGCATTAGGAGCAAGAGTAAGAGGAATCAATTCAAGATTAGAAATCCCGACAAACCTATAAGGATGGGTTGGACTGTTTGCAAAATTGCTGATAAGGGACAATTTGGTTCTACTTTCGTAAGCAATCACGTAGTCAAGGTTGGGAAAAAAACCTACGCCAATCCTCAGAATGGGAAGAATTACGATCTGGTTGATCAGCTGTTGAATGGCTTCAAGTTCCGAGGTAGGCTTGTTGTTATGGACAATGGCTATCCAACCATCAAGCTTTTAAAAGATGCGAAAGAGCAGTGGAACACAACCATAATAGCCACTCAGCGAGGAAATACAGCCCATATGCCGAGAAATCACAAGGCAAACATCAGCAAGGTTAAGTCCTTTGTCCGTGGTTTCTCCAATAGCCTACATAACAACTCACTTACAGTCACCTACTGGAATGATAATAACGTGGTTACCTTCCTTGACAATGGAATACCTTCCGGCAGGCAATTTTGGGAGCCGATAGAAGTTAACCAAGGGGCAGACAAAGTCATCATACATGCACCAAAAGTTGCTATTTTGTACCGAGATATATACGGTTGGGTTGACAGGTCTAACCAGCAGCTCAGCTACTACAATACCGAGTGCAGGAGTGTTAGAAAGCAATCAAGAGTCTTTGACTGTCTGTCTGAAATGTATGCTCTTGTGAATGGATACACGATATGGCGCAATTGTCCAAATTTGATGGCCAATCTTAGCAGAGATTGCGTTTCACAGAGTGAATTCAGGTTTTCAGTCATACGCGTATGGTATGCGATGTTTAAAAAAACCAACGGAAGACTGGATGTGCTCCATTATGCAGCAAACAGACAACCATCTCACAGACGTAAGCTTGCTTTCACTGTGACATCCCCAAGAAAAGGTCGTCATGAGATGCAAAAGATCTCTGCAGATGAGACATCAAGCAAGTGCCAACGCCTGAGATGTCGAGTTTGCAAAAGAAAGACCGCATTCAAATGTGAAAAATGCTCTAGTCCTGGCGATCCTTTGGTCCTCTGTTCACAACACACTGGCCGTCAGTGCTGGAACCAGTATCACATGGAACGAGAATATGATGTTCCCAGCAGTCAGTCGCAGGACGATTATGTTTGATTATGAATCCACCTCTACTTCGCGACGTATCTTTTGTAATAAACGTTAATCTACAGTTTAGCTACCTTATTCCCTTTAACTGTTCAGCAACCATAGTCTAGTTCATTATGAACTCGTCAGGTTGCCATGCCTGTACAATCACGTGATACTCACAGAAAAGATCGGAAAACGTTTTGGTAACCTCGAGAAAAGCTAAGTTTGAAAAATTTTGCACTACTTCTTCAGGCAGTCCCCTGCTCGAAAATTCCCTCATAATATAATTTAATTCAAAGGGAATAAGATACATGATCAAATAACATCAGTTATTATTAACATAAATATGCATGGCTTGGTATTAAGATTTTATCCTTTTTATAGGGACTTGCAGTTAGTGTATGAATTAATTATGAAAATAGAAATTTTCCCCTGTAGCTACTACATTCAACCCCTTGTAACAACATTTTTGTCGAAAATTTAAACGATTTGTTCAATATCCGAAGTCAAGGCATAAAAATTGTTGTTTTTAGAAGTTTTTATTATTTTCTAAAATCTTTGTAATTTCTGCAAATTTACCCTATAGCTTCCGCCTTGAAACCCCGTTTTGCCCCCTTATTTCTCAAAATTTTCAAAAATTAGTTCGATTTTCGAAATCAGTGTATGAAAGTTGTTGTTTTCAGAAGTTTTTATTATTTTCTAAAATCTTTGTAATTTCTGCAAATTTACCCTATAGCTTCCGCCTTGAAACCCCGTTTTGCCCCCTTATTTCTCAAAATTTTCAAAAATTAGTTCGATTTTCGAAATCAGTGTATGAAAGTTGTTGTTTTCAGAAGTTGTTATTATTTTTTGAAATTTTTGTGATTTTTGCCAATTTACCCTATAGCTTCCACCTTGAAACCCCGTTTTGCCCCCTTATTAGTCAAAATTTTCAAAAATTAGTTCGATTTTCGAAATCAGCGTATTAAAGTTGTTGTTTTCAGATATTGTTATTATTTTTTGAATTTTTTTGTGATTTTTGCAAATTTACCCTATAGCTACCACCTTGAAACCCCGTTTTGCCCCCTTATTTCTCAAAATTTTCAAAAATTAGTTCGATTTTCAAAATCAGCGTATGAAAATTGCACTTACTGGTAAGTTTCATTAAATTTGGAGAACTTTCGTATTTTGCTGCATTTTTTAGTCCGTGTTCCAGAATGGACCACAAAGACGGAAAGGGTTAAAGGGAAACTTGGAAATGAAAAAGATCGCCTGAGAGTTGAACCCAAATATGCATTAGAGGAGGCTTTGGCATATTATAAATCGAGTGATTTCCATCCTGACAGCAAGTTAGTAATTCAATACAAAGGGCAAGCTGCTATCGATACAGGTGGTGTCCTTCGTCAGTTTTTCTCTGATGTATTCCAGCAGATGGTATCTGGTGGGGGAGATTTGCCACCACTGTTCGAAGGTCCTGAAAACCGCAAATTGCCTGTTTACAATGCAGGGACGATATTGTCGGGTGTTTTAGAGTTAGTGGGAAAAATAATAGCACATGGAATAGCTCAAGCTGGTGTTGGCCTCTGTTGTTTGGCCCCAGCCATATACAAATTTCTATCAACTGGTGATCTGACATCTTCTCTGACATGCCTCACAGTAGAGGATGCTGCAAATCCAACCCTTAAACACTACATAGCACAGGTAAGCTGTAACAAATTGTGCCATTTACATTTTGTATTTTCTTGTAATGTCAAAACATGAGGCAAGCTTTTTTCATGTGTCATCATATATTAATATGTGAAACTGTTTTCCACCAACTGTTAATCTTAGACTGGCTCCACCCCAACCTTCCAATCTTATTCTGTCTTCATTGTTTACAGCGAATTCTGTTAGCTGCTTGCAACATGCACATTTCACTTGCTATTCAGTATAAGAAATAGGTTCAAGACAACAACAGTGATTTTTCGAAGTCGTAATAGTGATGAAAAAGTAAGTGACACTTAACATTTCAAATTGTCTGCCATTTTAAGGTTATGGACTCTGGTATAACAAAGGAGCTACTGGAATGCATTAACATGGAAGATGATTTTCAACAGATGCTATCAGAAAGTGGAATGTCATTACGCCTAACTGTAAGTGCCCAATGCCTGTTATATAATTTATGACAACTAATACACCATTTAAACAGAATAGCACAGCCGGATAAAGGTACCAAAATTTCTCAACATGTCTTCTCTCCCTGAATAGCCCACTTTTTTGGTGTGATCAAAGATTTCCTTAGTTGGCCAAGAACTTGACATCACTTATCTATGCCTTTAATGCTGACTTTGTCTATCATTGTGCAATTTGCACCAGGAACATACTGAATAAGGTACTTTTGATTACCTGTCTTCCCAAAAGAGTTCATGCTTAATGTTTTTTTTTCAGCTTTCAACAAGAGAGAACATCATGCAAAGTCTCATTTATCATGACGTTATAGGCAAACGAATTGTTGCACTTGAGCAAATAAGAAAGGGGTTGCGGATTCTCGGTGTTCTAGATGTGATAGAAAGAAACCCAGTCATGTTTGAGCCTTTGTTCACATACAATGAAAGTATTCTTGATGCTGAGGTCGTATTGAGCAAACTTCAATTTATGGGTGTCAATGACGATAGTCATCAAACATACAGCTTTGTACTAAGATTTTTACGCGAGGCAAGCAGCAAAGAATTAGATTCGTTTGTCCAGTTCTGCACAGAATGCAAGGTCCTGCCAATGCAGAAAATAAAGGTGCTTTTCTCCAAGGAACCTGCAATCTTCGCATCCACATGCTTGTTGCAGATCACCCTACCAATGGGGTTTCAGAAGTACACCGAGTTCAATACAGCTATTAAAAGTGTGATCTGTGACTCTGGAGTCGCTTTTACAAGTGTTTAGTGAACTTTGAAGTCGTTTTGTTGTTTTTTCTTGTCTTGTTCTGTTCTGATTATGTGTATTGACTATTTACAACTGCTGTGCAACTTTGCAGGCAAGACTTCTTTTCAATAAAGTTTTGTTTCGATCCTATGACTTTTAGAACATTAAATTATTGCAATTTGTTAATCCCGGTTTCCTTGTGGACAGAGGAGTTGCTTCTCATTGATGGACCAATGGGCCCATCGTCTCAGAAGCAATACAAAGTGAATAATGTAGTTAACATCATTCAGCAGTAGGAAATGTCTGCTCTGCTGAATATTAAGCTGTATACATTAATTTCTTTTCATTTAAAAGTAAGTTTTCTCAGCAGGTGTTTTCGTTTAGATTTAATTTGTTTTTGTTTACGTTTTGTTGCCTTTAAGCATTGCTACATTAAACCGTAATAAAACGAACTGCTACACTATATTATTTTACGGGTTATTTCTGCAATAACTAATGTGGGGTTTAAGCAAGGCCCTTTGAGAAAACAGAGGGTCCAGGAAGAGCCTCGTGCATCGTGTCTAACTTGGAATGACATTTAATATCTATTAACGTTTCTTTTTGTAGTACAGGTTTACACGTCCATAAGCTGTCTGGCTTCCAGAAATATGTCGATGCCGTAGTTGTTAGATACACGTAACACGTCAATGTTGCGTAGCAGATTGAGTTCTTCAACTGAAAACGGGGATGCGATGTCGTCCAACTCAACTTGTAACAGACATACATCCATACATCTCGCCAGAGACGTTCAATTCGTTGATTCCGAGTTGATGTACCGGCAAGATAGCTTCCTCAGTTCGGTCCACGTAAGTGCTCCATTTCCTGCCATATGAGGACGTTCTCGCCACCTTTATCTGTTCTTATTCTTGATGGCACACCAAACTTTCTATTTGCTTCCTGAAAGAGCTGGAGAACTGTTTCTTTTCGATTGTTGGTAGCGCATTTCAAGCAAACAATTAACCTTGAAAACCCGTCGATACCTCCGTGTATCACAAAGCCCCAAGTAATCAAGCTATGGTGTCCATCGAGGTGCCAAAGGCTGTTTGGACCGGGAACAGTGTACTTTCGTCTTCTAATGAGGCAAGCCCAGCGAATCCTTGAATCAGCAGGCTCGATTCTTGCTAATGCATCTCGTATGCGCCATTGTTGTATTCGTAGACCCAAAGATCTCAGATGTCCTGTGACCAAAGATCTGCCTGTGTATGAACCATGAGACTCTCGAAAACGAAGAATTTTGACACCAAGCTCTTCGTTTGATATTTGACTATATCCAGTGATGTTTTCTATACCCAATTCCTTAAAAGAAAGTGATTATAAATAACCATAAGCTTACGAAACCATGTATTAGCTTTAAATGCCTGTTTTTACCAATAGAGAACGCGATTGCTAGACTTTTGGTATCTAATTTTGTTTAATTCACAACTTGAGGCATTTATTTCGCCTAGCAAAAGTATTGGAACACGGACACAACTTCGGCAAACAGTGCAGAAATCCGACAAACAGTGCCTATTTGTGGCGATTAAAGTAAGAATCCCAATTTTCCAGCGAAAAAGGGAAAGTCAGTAATATTTTCGAAAACTACGGGGTTTATCCAATGCACCTTTACACGTCTATGAATTGTCCATCTTGACACCATCAGCATTGTAGATATTTCCTTCCATGTAAATCCAAGACTTCGGAATCCAATTAAAGTTTCCTCAGAAATATTATATTTCGGTCTCCCCGGTCGTTGATGATGAACTGTGTTGGTTTCATCTAGTTGGTAGACTGCCAAACCTTCTCCGGTTGCACCTCGCAGTTCTCTACATATCATTTGGTCGAAGACAACAAAATTTTGTACCACTTCTTCCAGTTCTTGTCTCGTAGTACCTGTGCAAAGGAAGATCTGATTGATACTTTGCATCGCTGCACAAATTCTTCTGTGCAACTTTTCAAGCCGGTCTTCAGACGAGTCGCGGTCTTTTATAGCATCAACCAAGCCACTTAACTGTCTGAAGTATTCGGTCCAGGCAACTTCTAAAGAAATTCCATTTTCTTCCATCTCTTTTCCTAAAAAACAGTCATCTATAGTAAGTTGCGTCATGGATACTTCTCCACTAACCTGAAATGGCGAATTTGAGGCCTTGGAGATGGGCTCCCATACATAACGTTTTCTTTGCATTTTTCCCATCTAAACTCTGTAGTCCCTTCGTATCCTGACGAGCCGGAGAGCAATTTTACTGTAGAAACAGCCCCAGAAAGACACCAACAAATGGTAGTAGTCAGAAGTAAATGATCGGGGAAGTGCTTGGGTTCACTGTAATCTTGAATACTAAAAATCATATTCATAAATCAAAT
This sequence comes from Chrysaora quinquecirrha, assembly GCA_014526335.1. Taxonomy (NCBI): domain Eukaryota; kingdom Metazoa; phylum Cnidaria; class Scyphozoa; order Semaeostomeae; family Pelagiidae; genus Chrysaora; species Chrysaora quinquecirrha. Next base: position 4,777 of record JACTAT010000611.1, on the reverse strand, counting down.
TTATTTATAATAAACATACCTTTTTCGACGCAATCACAGAAAAAGGCACCATGGAGAATTTCAAATCATACCAGCCTAGCAGCGAAGCACGTGACTCTAGCAGGATCAGTGTTGTCGCAAATTCCTTGTCTAGTCACATGGGTCCAGAAGGCAATGTTAAGAACTCTACGCCTCAATTTATATCTATGGTAAGCTTTTACCCTGGGTGATTTTTGCAAAGTGTAAGGTGTTAAAGGTTCATGGGCACTCTTGCTTGAATGTGAATTATACTGAATGTAAACGAAATAAGCCTTGAATGTGCGGGAAAGGTTGAATATGAAAGGTCATGTTGAATATGAATGAAAAAAATTGTTGAATGTGAATGAAATATATCCTGTATGTGCAGAATACGTTATATACGTTGAACATGAAAGGTCCCGTTGCATAAGAGTAGATTCATATTGTTGAATGTGAACAATTTTGTTGCACATGAATATGTTTGTTGAATGTGTATGATAATTGTTGTTGAATGTGCATGAAAATTATGCTTGAATATGAATAATTTACTTGAATGTGCATGAAAATTATGCTTGAATATGAATAATTTCCTTGAATGTCCATGAATATTATGCTTGAGTATGAATAATTTCCTTGAATGTGCATGAATATTATGCTTGAATATGAATAATTTCCTTGAATGTGCATGAATTATAAATTGTTGAATTTTGCTACAAATGATCAACCATACCCAAACTGAGAAATCCACACCATGATAGAACAGAAACAATGGTAAGTAGATGGTGGCTCTGTCATACAAAAAGCAAGTAAGAAAGTGTTACAGTGCTAAATGAAATTTGAAAATATCTTTGCGAAAAATACATAGCAAGTGTGGAACCATAGTCATAAGAAAAAACTATAGTCTGGAAGCGAACAATGACCATTTTGTTTTTGAGAGCGTTACTTGGACTGCACTTGCCATGCCCCTCAGAAGTGCACACAAAATTAACATAGCGGACACAGATTTCATTGTGGGGGTTGATTTCAATTTGATGTTGAGCCTTATTGACGAAGACATACTAGGGAATGAAGTTGCAATTGATGAAGAAATGGATCAAATTATAGGGCCGGTAAGCACTTATGATTTAAAAAAATTAAATCCTTTCTCAACAAAATTCGTGACATATTATATCTACACATTAGTAGGCCCTCATTAAAACAATGACTATGAAACAACGTAACATAACTACTAGCTATGTAGCTTTATTTTTATTTTTCTGGGTGACGATGATCAGTTTTTGTGCGACCAATGCCAAAAGATATGCAAATCTAGGAGAGGGCTTATGAGAAATAAAAACTCGAAGCATAAGAAGAAAAAAACCGGAAACGAAAGTGATGGAAGAATTGAGAAGAAGTACACTCTACATATCTTGGAACTCAAAGTGATGATCAAAGAAGCAACAAAGAAACTCAGCCAAGATGAGTGTTATCTTCCTTCGCAACAACATGTTTTTGAAAATTTCAACGGAAGAGTGCTTGCTTATTTGGAAAAAAATATCTCCTCTTGTGCATAGCTTTAAAGGAGATTCTGAAAAGTTTCTCAGCAGCTTCTACATGTTTATGTTGCCTGGGAAGAGTTTATTTTGATAAACTCCCTGTCCTTCTTCAAATTTACTTTGCTCTAAATTGGCTTGCTTGTGAAGAATCAATTCAAACAAAATCAAATCTTGACAGCAATATAATTGTCCAAAACGTGTTAGAAGATGCATCTGTTAAAACAAGCTGTAATAATAATTGTAGATCTGCAGGTCTTTTGATTTAAAAGGAAACCGGCAAAAATATGCTTGAAAGTTTAGTTTTATTGTATATACGGGTACGGGCAAATTGTATATACTAATTCAATCAAGGAAAAATACAAGGTTGCAAAAAAATCAACAAAGAAACGTTCATTGCGAAGTCAAAAAAAGCAGTCTAGTTCTTCTACAGACTAAACATAATTTTATATAAACTAAACATCATATCCAAGTTATTATTTGTGTGGGACTGTTGACATTAAATTTTTGTGTTTAAAACTAATTTTGTTTAGACAGTACTAACTGCTCACTCTGGAGAAATTTTAATTAAACCTTTTTTGGAATTTGTTTAATTTGGTTAATTTTTCAAGAAATTTTTCTTTCATTTCTTAGTTTGAAGTTAAAATAAAAATTCTATACTTTTGGTTCATTCATGTAAGCTGTCTTTTTAATAACATCTTTTTACTTCCATTCTTCTCCCAGAAAAATTATTCAATTGTTATATAAATCCCTACCTATTGTAGGACCTTCTTAACATATGATTTCCTACAAGCTAAAATTATAAATTCTCAACTGTAATAACTAAGAACATGCAAGGATAAACTACAAAAATTTGAAAAATGTAAAAACGTCTGAACAATAATTGGTACAGTGCACAAATTGAGAGAGAAGAAGTGTCTTCCAGGATGTCCCACTGATTAGAAACGGCAGAATGTCAACCAACAGCTGCGAATGTAAATTGTGATTTTATGATATTGTCATTGTATCCCACATCCCGTACTAATGAATTATCTCTTCTGGATTCAATAGCTTGCTGCTTCCCAAAATAATGTTCCACATCATTCTGGCAAAATTTTTCTGACAGAACATACTTGATGCCTCTGCCCAGCAAAAACCTGATGCCCAGCAAAAATCTATAAAAAATCCCAGAAAATCTTGTAAGAGCCAAGAAAATTGTTCATCCTCAACTGACTCATAAGGTTTCAGAAATTATTTTCTCTTTAATTTATGCTCCTTGGTATTTCTAACATTTGTGCAGTCAAGGAAACTTGTCCATCATTGCACAAAATGTGGCTGTTTGTTGACACTCTGGTCCCCCACAACAAGAGAAGCAGAGCCGGACTGGCAACAAATATCCAGGGTGGCTACTTCCAGTGAAAGGGCCCATACCTACAGTAGCTTATTTATCATAGACGTTGACTGCTGCTGGCTCTTCCCTCAAAAAATCCATAAGGATGCGTTATCGTCATCGTGAGAAATTCATTAGCAACAACCCATCCCAAACCAAGATATCGTAGCAAGCTGCTTCGACCTTCTAAGTTAGCAAAATCATTACTTTTGATGTAACACAACTTTTTTGCAATACAGTACCAGAACACATTAGGGCTTTTATTAACTGTAGGGTCGCTAGCACCAGTGGAGGGGCACAAATGAAAATTGGACACATTTGTAGCAATGTGTGCCAAAGGCGCAACTCCATTTAGGGGTCAGGGGCATGCTCTGCCTGAAATGTTGGAAAATTATAACTTAGAAGCGCTCTAATGACCATTTTGAGACCGTTAGACTACAATTTTCGTCGCACTTAAATGAGTTTCTGCCAATCCAAAAGGATCAACCTTATCTCCCACGATTTCTAGAATCTATTTACTGCATGTTATTGAGACTCGTTGCTATTGCACGTAAAAAACATACAATACATAAAAATTTCTTTCAACTCTAGGCAACAACCCATCCTTAAACATGATTCTGCCATAGGACAACATTTATTAGATCAACCAGAGTGTGCAGAAAATTACAACGAAGATTGTTTTCAAATAATTGGCAGGGCTAGATTCTCGAATCTGTCAACATGAAAACCAAAAAGCTGGTTATATGTAGACAGAAAGAGTTCACTTTCTCACTTGGACTCTTCAATTAATTTTCATTGCTCTTCCCACCTAAAGCTGATTGATGTTTAAAACACATTGCCAATTTAGCTCTTCTTTCTGATTGGTGCATTTCGAACTGCATCTTTGTAGAAATTCCACTTTAGACTAAGTGTTTTTGGCCTGTTTCTGACGTTCATACTCTGAGGAATGGCAGACAAAAAGCTTTTAAGTATGCCCCATAATGTTATCGCAATTATGAAAATTTCTATAGATATTACATTTCCCGATCTCATCATCATCATTTATGCATACTCGTCAACATAGTTGACATCATGCTGCTAACAACATTATTCCACGTCTTTCTGTTAGAACATATTTCTACAAGTTTATCGAGGTTTGCCTGTACATTTTGAACAATATGAATGTCAGAGTATTCTTTTAGATCTTTGAGAACTTTGTTTAGCCATGTCGTTTTTGGTCTACCCGGTGGTCGTTTCGTAGGTTTGATGTATTCCCTGAGAGCTTGTCGAGCTGGGGTTTCAGGTGGTAGACGTAGCAAGTGACCGAGCCAGGACATGCGCCGTTTAAGGATGGTGACACTCCATGGCTTGATATTTGTACGTTCATATAGTCTCTCATTTGATATAAGTCGAGGCCACTTGACATGTATTACTTTCCGCAACAGTCTTCTTTGAAAAGCATCGATCTGAGTTGCAAAATCTATGTGTCATAAACAGCTAACCCCCTACTTAATGTAAGCTGCAGGCTGAATAGGGGTCAAAGCCATGAAGCTGCAAACCTACAATTTGCCCCCAAAGGCTGATGCTAAAAATTTGCATTGAAAATCTCATCTTGATTTCTATTAATTGTAATCTCTAGCAATAATGATTCCTATGAATGAGGAAAAGTTAATTTGTTGTAATTTATCAATTAAGGGCCCGGTAGCAAGAGGGCCCCGGTTTCGCAACCTAGCATCCCTGCCAGTCTGCCCCTGAAGAGAAGCTCTTTAACAGGGTATATCAGCAAGTCTATTGTTTTTTTTCATTTGAAAATGTTACATTGAGTTTAGACAACATATTTCTAATGATGTTTAAATTCTTGCAATCAGAAATCATCATGAATGGACAGCTGTTATATTTT